>JAVSBV010000138.1:4994818-5014757 GCA_033117975.1 Parotocinclus spilosoma | reverse complement strand
AAAGACCTGTAGGTGGCAGTAGAGGGCTGGGGAGAAACTCAGAAGCGTTGTAGTGATGCCAGAGACGAAGAGTTTCTATGGTAACCACAGATATTACATACTGTACACGTTTTTGGTCCGATTAAGCGGAATTTTGGTCCAAATAAGCAAATAAAACTTACACGTATTTTAAATACACGTTTTTAATAGGATTTGATTCGGTATTTCAGGATTTGGTCCGAATAAGCGGCTGGTCCCATTAACCGCTGGTCGAATTAATCGGAATCGACTGTATTTTCATTGATTTAACAAACGCATAATTATAACGCCATAGTTCATGTAACTAGGAAACTATATAGTGTGTCGCCTACAGGCCATTCTTAGTACTACTGATTAAACATAATGGGAAAACTTGTAAACACATTTAATGTAACAATACATCCTATAGCACTTCAGGAATCCTTGAGTGCCTGGTTTGTATAGGAAGAATGTAAAACAAGGGATTGCTTCTTCATATCTTTGGCAAGTGAGGAGTAACAATTCAAAAATGACTCCACATAATGAGAGATGCACTTCACTTTACTCTCCTGCCCCAGATTACCCATTGGCTGCCCTAGGTCCAACTAGCTGCGGTTTTCGTACGATGTGTTGCTATGAAAGTACCCATGAAAAGCACAGTTTATCTACCAGGTCACACTTAAAGCAGGTCGTGGGAAGAACCTCCAAGCTAGGTTTAATCCAACAGTTTCAAATAAATCCATGCTATTTATTTCTGACATGTAGTTTCAACCTGTCTAGCCTGGCTGGGAGGAAATCCATTTACCGTTAGCTGTAGGTCATGTCTAGGAGTGAGCTTGAGGGCTTTGTAAATGTGTGTGTGTGTGTGTGTGTGTGTGTGTGTGCGTAAAATGGAGGAGGGAACTGCTGGGAGGAGTGCTTCGTCTTGGACCTTCTGCATTTGAAATGGGTAGCGTATAATGCTCGGCACATCACAAGCAACTTGCGTAAACCAGTCATAAGACCATGGATAAAGGCTATATATAACGTACCTTAGATAACTGCATGCTAAAAGTTAACAGGGCACGCAGATAAGAGTCAAATTCACAAGAGGTGAATGAAATGGTTCACGCAACCACACTGGTTCAAGTGCACCAAAAGATGTACAGTAAATATAGGGTATTAAATCTACTTTAAAGACGTTGTGTTTAAACTACTGCTAGCCTTGCTTGCTTTCACGTTAATCTGCATGCTAACTATTTTCTGTTGGCCTAGCTCTCATTTCATATTAACCTATACGAGTGCCTTATATAACAAAGTTGCATTTTCATTCTCTTTCATGTCAGCTGTCACTACTCCCGACTGGACAATTGAAACAGCTGCATGTCTCTGAGGCCACCCTGTATACCCGCCGAGACCTGCATCTGTACACATTCCATGACATGCCCCCCCATTCAGTTTTTCAAAGGCTGGGTACTAGTAGAAATTGAGGCTGGAACCCAATTTAAATTGAACCTCGTTTGACGATTACGGCATAATACCTTATGATGGCTTACTATTCTCCTTTGCCTTCTCTCTGTTCTCCTAATTAAGGAACATACTATTTCAGGCTTGGTCTCCCCTATCAATAGTGTCCTCTGGTTGTTGGGTGACCTTGCCACAAGCCAGTGTCCCTCTGCATTCCCTCCACAGGGTAGACCTTGTATGGCAGCATAACGCTGTATAAGTGGCAGCATAGAAGTCATAAGTGTCAAGGTCTTTGTGTGTGTGTGTGTGTGTGTGTGTGTGTTTTGTGTTGTGTGTTGTGTGCTCTTTATCTTGATGCCCTCCAACTGTGACTTGGTTAATGTACACACTTACCAGAATCCCTCACCACCTGGTTAATGGTATCAGCCTGTAATGTTAGTGACAAAACAAAGATTCATTCATTGTTTTCCCTTTTTTCAGAAACGTGGAAAAGGTCATGATACCTATTCTTGCGGAAAAAAAGATAGCTGTGATGGGTAGTGCTATTTTGTGATTGCTTTCACCATCTGATTCTGCATTGTCAGTAATTTGCATGGTCTGTGCCTTCTCCTGTATGGAAATAATGTCATTTTTGGTCTGTAAAATTATATATAAAAATAACAAATAACTTTCTGCTTAGTCTGTTCGCCAAGGCATGTACATTTCAGAATCCACGAAAAAAAGATCCGCCAGCAGCGTTGGTATGTGACTCACACATCAGCTGTTGGCTCTCCCAGAGTTGGGAACCACATCGACAACCGAGCGGCGACCTGCTTTGTATTTTCCGAACGTCCTTGCGTGCATGCGGTGTGTGTGCAGCTCTGTATATGCATGAGCGTATGCTGCCAAATGTGTGCTGGCTCAGCGAGTGACCTTAAGCTTTCAAAATCCAAGGAGCTTTTTATTGATTGATATCAAGTCTCTCCATAATGTAGAGAGACGGAAGGAGAGATAAGGGAAGGGGAGAAAAAGGAAGGAAGGACCATGAAAGGTCAAAAATAAAGGACAAACCGGTGTGGATATGTGAGGCACAGAGCGTATTTTGAGATTGATTTGCTGCGGTAGCTCGGCTTCTTGAGAGGGCTGGGGATGGGGGTTGGTGGGGGGGGTCTGTAGGAGGAGGAGAAGAAGTGCAGGATGACTCAGGGGCACGTGAGAAGGATGTGAGCAGACTGCTAAAAAAGAACAGCAGCAGCAAGAACAGTTTGTATGCGTGGAGTCTCTGGATGGAGGACGAGCGCCGGTGTTGGTGTCACCTACGCACAAACACGGAGTCACTCATCCAGGGTTTTCACAGTGCTGTCTGTGAACCACCATGCCAAACCTGGATCATTATTAACGCTAATTGCAGTATAATGGCACGCAAGTGCATCTAGAAATCTATCACTGCCCTTTCAAGCATGTAACGTATAACTCATGCTTACCAGGATGCAAAAAACACAGTTGTGATCCTTATGGCATAAACCACAACAGAAGTTCCTGAAATAACATTTTAAATCCAGAGCTTGTAGTACATGTTTTGGTGATACCTTCTCATAGAACAAAGCAAAACTTCCCAGCCTTTTGATGTGCCCAGGCAGTGTCCTGCTAGTCAAATGGAAATAGATTGGTGCCACCGTTGGCATCGGGAAACAGAGACCAGCGTGCAGGCAGAGCTTATCAAGAATGCACCCGAGTAGCTCTTAGAATATTCATGATCTGACCTCTGCAAAAGTAAAGTAAGGACTAGGTGTGCTAGGCTGAACAAATAATGCATCCAATGGCTCACCTTGAGCTATCCATTTCCACATGACGAGGGTGGCACAGTGGTGCAAGCGGTTAGTGCGGGTAGCCTCACAGCTCCAGAGAGCCCTGGTTCGATCCTGACCTTGGACTCCGTCTGTGTGGATTTTGCATGATCTTTGCGTGTCTACATGAGTTTACTCTGGGTACTCCAGTTTCTAGTTGTATTAGGTGCATTAGAGCAGAGATGAACTCAGATGGCAAATAAATAGAGAGAAGAGAACAACTTCTTTAAACCTGAGCTTTGAATGGCAGGGAACTGTAGGACAGTCATTACTCTGGGCTGAGTGAGAAACTCTGAAGAACTAAACTCCTATAAATAAACGTTTGAAAGCATTTTTAACAAAATTCCCTTTGGCCTCAGTTTGAGTAGGAATTGGCAAACTCTGAAAATGGCTGTGGGAAATCAATAAAAACTCTCCGGAGACCTAGACTGTAAGCGACCTCGCACACTGTCCATGTGAGGTATTTTGATATGGGTTTTTATATATTTTTCATGTAATTTTGCTCAGAACTGGTCAACTTTTTTGTTGAAGCAGCTTGCACCTATAGTTCACCAGTCAGCAGGCTGTTGCTTGGTTTACATTTCATTCCCTGTTCAGTGTCCCATGTGATGGAGTTGATATAGAAATTGTATCTACGTATTGCCAACCTTAAAGCCCCCTGTCTGTGGTATGAAAGCTGGACCAGCAGAGCACTGCTTTGCACATCAAGAGGGACTATCTTTTTTTTTCCTTGTCCTCCCCTGGGATAAAGCACTTCCCTTCTCACAGCACTTAGTGTCACGTACGACACACACTTACAGTCAAACACTCTATTTCCTCTACATTTCTGTGCATGCCAGTGTTGCCTGGCTAATTTCAGAGGCTCCTACAGTGCCCTTTTTTAAATTAGAAGTAATGACATTTTGTGACGAAGGATCAGGCTCCTGTGGTGCTCGGCTCTCATGATAACTACCTACCACGTATCTGTATCAGGAAAAGCGATCCAGCTGACCACATGGCTGCTTTATTGATCCTCTAAGACAGAAGTACGCTATTGGATGTGGTCTCCTGGAGAAATGGCTGCTCGATGTAAGATTATTAATGCATTATTTTGTTTCCTGTCTTTACAGTATGGGGAGGAAGAGGTCTGCTCGGACCGCCTAGACACTGACTTCCCTGACTTCGACCTCTCTCAGCTGGACGCCAGTGACTTCGACTCCGTGAACTGCCTCAGCGAGCTGCACTGGTGCATCGACCACTCAGACAGCTCCCCCGCCTCCATTCAGTACAGCGCAGGGGACGCCGAGCTCTTCGAGGTCAGACCCCATGATCTTCATGTCAGCCAACAATCTCCAGCTTTGATCTAATCTGGGCGCATTACATGGCCGTTCCCACCGGAAGGAACTTAATAGAACTCGATTGGGTTTAATGGCGCTAATATAACAACCGGACCTGGTAGTCTAGCAAAGTATGGCAGTTTGTCAAATGTGTTCGGTGCTGGAGGCCGAGACTGAATGAGAATTCGTTTCTGTTGACATTGATCGATCATACAGTTGTCGTATCAAGTGCTAATTCACTCATCGCATCAGGTCATTCTGGGATACGATTGATTGTTAGGCACTGAGCAGAAAAGATCTCCATGGCGTGCCTTTTTCAGTGCTAGAGATGCCATTGATCGAAATGCCAAGTTCAATTAACCTTCAGGTGGGGCCAAAATTGTGTAAGATGAGACCGCAGGGTTTCCTGTAGATTGACATCTCTCAGCAAATAATAATCGGTAATTCACACATTCAGGTACTGCATGTACCATCAAAATAGCTTGTGTAGGTCATTTGGTAGCGACAGAAGTTGGTATAAGGGACACATACGTGTACAGGAATGCGCTGTTTAAAGGGCGCATTTACATTTTGTGAAACATAGCTTCACAGTCTGTAATGTAGACTGTAATGTAATGTAGCAATAAAGGTTGTTTTTACAAACTGTGTGCAAACAATACTGAAATGCATCAGAGATATCTCTGAAAACACAAGTGAACCGCTACCGTCTACACAGCATCCAAAGTCTCTTACGTCTCTTAGGATGTTGGTTCCTGGCAGAGAAACAGAGAAAAGTGTCTGCGTGCAACATAGATTGTAACGTAGTATCTTCTTCTGCACGTAGGTGATCCAAAGTATTTGGAAAATAGTATTCATGAAAATAAATTACATTCAAAAATGCAAACATCGAAGTATGACATCAATAATATTTATTGCAGTAAAAAATATTCATACTAAACCTTTGGGGTTTTTTTTACCAGCTATTTATGGAGTTACAGATTTCATATCATCCATTCAACATTTGACCTCTAAGAAGTCAACTCATTTACTAATTGCTAACATAGTACTAAAACATCAACAGAACCAAAACCAGGATTCAGTAAGATTTTCTGTTGGTTTCCCAGATAATGTTCCTTCGAGGAACCAAAACGGCCATCAAAGCAGTTAAACAATGCTCTAGATTCTGAAATAATTCAATGTCCAATTTCCCATCAGACTCCAAAGATCATCAGAAACTACAGTACTGTGCAAAAGTCTTTGGCCACTATTACATTTGCTGTTTTATCAATGTGTTTTTTTTACTGTTTATTACTTTTTAATACAACCAGATTTAGCAAAGGTTTAATATTTACAGTGTTGACCGATCCTCTTTAAGACATCTGCAGTTTGCGTCAGCATGCTGAATATTAGCTTCTGGGCAAAAACTTAAATTATGGCCAATTCTTGTCACAGTTTTTGTTGTTTGTTTGTCCACCCTCTTTTTGAGATTTGATCACATGTTCTCAATAGGATTGACATCTGGAAAGGTTCCTGCCCATGGACCCAAGTTTCCAATGTTTTTTTTTTTATTATTTAACCACTCTCCTTGAAGTTCTTGATGATTCCATAAATGGTTGACCAGGCTGCTTTATTACAAGAAGCAAATTCCTCGCCTGTGAAACCATTTTTAGGCAATGCAGTGATAACTACATGTTTCATTGAAGGTAACCAAAGTTAACATGAGACAAATTAAAAGCATCACTACCCTAATACAGCAACCAGTTTGCTCTTCTACTCAGCATGCCAGAGTGATATCAGCTGTCTTGTCCTCATTAACCTTTTCTTGTGAGCTAATGAGCTCATCAGTGAAATGATGTCAGCAGGCCATTTTGTAGGGCTAAATTCATGACAGGGAATGACTTTTTTAATCAATTAATTGTAATTCATTTGATCACTCTTCACAGATCACTCTGATCACTCGCTACAGGGTTAATACAAATTGCCACCATAAAACCAATGCAGCAAACTTTGTGAAAACCAAAATTTGTACCATTTTCAAAACTTGTGTCCATAACTGTATAATCCACATTACTGTTCCAACAAAGATATTGTCTAACTTAAAGTCGTTCTTGCACCCCTACAGACAGAAGAGGAGAATGCGGCACTGCTGGCCGCCCTCACAGACAGTCTGGATGGCATTGTGGAGGATGGGGTGGGGGGGCTACCTGTGTTCCCCTCGCTGGGTGAAGACCCTGAGGAGGAGAAGGAGGAGGAGGAAGATGACTTCCTATTGGAAAGTGAGCCCGGCCAAGGCTTGCTGAGCCCAGAGACTGAAGACCCGTCTCTAGTAAGAACCCTTCCTTCCTGTTTAAGGTGGATTTGGATGGGCCTCTGACTACCCCACAGCATGGGTATGATAGGCAACACAGGTCTGAATTTTTCTCATTTTGGGCTTTTCAGTTCTCTTTAGCAACCACATTAATAAGAAGTCTCTTCACAGGGGGGAGTCGGCGCACACCTCAAAGCTGTATTCTGCTGTACTTTAGTCTCCAAGCTTTCTCTCCCTCTGTTTTAACCTGTCCCTCCGTAACCTGGTTTATGCTTCATCAGACATGCTTTTGAGAACTGCAGGAATCAACCTTTTAAACATGTTGTTCATTATTAAAACTGTAAAATGTTCATGATAGCCCCTGTCCACCATCAAATATACCTACAGTAAGTTACTAAGGCTCTGAGAACTGGAATTTGGAATAATGGAAGATGTTGTTGCAGACCAGGAGGTTTTAATGTCCTAATGGTGTGTACAGTAATGTGCATAAGTGTACTGTTCACAAACATTAGGGGATATTTTTAAAATGAATATGAAGCATTTAAAAAAGAAGCATTTGATTTGATTTCATTAAACAAAATCATCAGAAAAGCAAATAAAAATCATAGAAAGTTGTTCGATAACACAGATGAGATGCAAACTCAGTTATTGTGATTGAGTAGCAAGTGGCATATACATGGGGGTGAAAAGAAACTGGATTATAACTGGATAATAAACTGGACTAGAGTGCCACACATTGACTGTTCAGTAGGGTGTATGGTCACCAAAGACTGCCATAACACATTGACAGTGATGGGACATGGACAGGACCAGATTGTCTTTTTATTCATTTTGAAATAAGCCAACATTTTTGTGAGCAGTGTATTAGGCCACTATTAGATTTGTTGTTTTAGCAATGGTCTAATGACCATATATGATGAATTGTCGACGATTGGACTCAGACATTTTGAGGCAAAGCCCACAAGCTGCGCAGACAACAGGCAGGGAAATTCAGTCAATCAGAAAGTCTCCAGTGTCACAATATTATGCTGATGTCCATGGAAGTTGGAAGGGTGACTGAAATATGCCAGAGCGAGGTAGGAATTTTTCCATAAGAAATAATGGAAATAGACCTCCCACTATTTCATTTGGGATGTAGCCATAGGCGGTGCTGAGCATTGAGTTTGCACTTCACTCTGAGAGGGTAATTTCTTTTCTAACCCGCCTCGCAGGGACGTTTTTAGACTACTTGCCATACCGGGGCACACAGAATTAAAAGGGGGCGGACCACTATACCTCTCTCCTTGCCAGTCAGATTTAGAGGTACACCTGTGTATTAAAAATAAGATGGTTTAACATTAAATAGATTGTGATTTATCGCTAATGTGGACATTGCTCTGCGTTGGATGAGACTAACACTCAAGAATTTGCATTAATTGTTTTACTTTTAGGCAGCACAGTGGCTCAGTGGGTAGCACCACTGCCTCACAGTAAGAAAGAAGGCCTGGGTCCTTTCTGTGTGGAGTCTGCATGGGTTTACTCAGGGTACCAAAGACCTCTGTTAGATTAATTGGTGTCTAAGAAGTCTCTAAAGTCTTAGTGTGCGCCCCATCTAGGGTTGTTCCTGCCTTTGTGCCCAGAGTTGCCGGGTGGGCACCGGCTGGCCTGCCACCTCGTGTCTATTAAGCGGAAGATAATGAATGAATGTATTAATCTTATTTATCTTAAATAACTGATGTCTCTGCTTTAGTGTTCTTATATGCACTTATAAATGTTAACCATTTTCTGTTATCATTTACTTCAAGAAAAAAAATGAAAGAAAATGGCTCTGAATGAATGAAAGCTTTTAGAAAGATGCTGGGACTTTGTGGGACATGTAGTTTTTATTGAGTTTGCGTGATTGCTCTGCAATTCAGAATAAAATTGACTTTTTACCACCACAAATTTAGTGTGGCACAGCAACGTTTTAGTGGGGTACGTGCCCGAATAAAGTGGAACTGATGACACCTCTGCTGCCTCACCTCTCTCTCAAAGTGTACAAAGTGTCTTTTTGAATGTCTGAAGCTACAGAAGCCTGTTTGATAGTAAGCATAAACCAGACTTTTCCTCTCATCGCTTATCCATCTCTCTCCTACCCATGTCATCTCTTTTTGCCCTTGTCCAGTCCCACACTTTGCACATTTGTTTATGAGAGGCTCCAATGATCTGTCCTTTTCAAGCGAAAACATGTTTTCCTCTCTGTTGCTCTCAGCAGTCTCCTGCAGCCTGACTGTTTGCTCCAAGTGCATTAAGACATTAGCTTTCTGGAAACATTTTGTTTTGTCTCTCTCATCATGAAGCAGCATGATTCTCCACTATGCTGAGCAACTTGAAGCGAATTGCTTTCATCCAGTAAAATGAATTTTAATGTTCCAGGCCAATGTAGCGGATGTACTGGCTGGCCTTATTGCCTCTCGTTTCACCAAAGTCTTAATTTCACAAAGTGAGGCTCGAAATTCAAAACTAAAGAGAACTTGCTTTGTTGGAGGTTACAAAGGTCTTATTGTTAACGCTGTGAAAGCAGCTAAACGCCCAGTACATTGGCCTTCATTAGGTCTTGAATGAAATTGAGCTGAATTAGGGGATAGAAAGTGGGGAAAATAAGATTGAAATAGATTAAGTTTGGTCCTAAACAGATTAAATGATGTTGAGATAAATCTTTTAAATGGGTAAAAGCTTCCTAAAGATATTTGTCTAGCCCATTGGCCTTGTTTAACGTGTGTTTATTAAACAGTTGTTGTTTTTTTTGTTTGTTTGTTTTCTCAAGTGTTTTCCTCTGCTGAAGCGTTTTTCTAATCTATACTGTACTCTACACTGCTTACAAAAATGTGTTGTTGTTTAAACAAAACTGCATACTCTTTTTTTCAGTATATTAAGACTATAATTTTAAACATTGTCACATAACTTTAAGCGATCATACTTAATGCTGATTATGCCGATATTATTGATGCTTTACATGAAAAGTGTCTTTGTCTGTTATTAAAAATGTAACAAATTACATAAATAATTGTTAATAAATGGCTCCCTATAGCAAAGAATTTGCCCCCCTCACCATGGTCTTAGGTTGTTTCATGCATCCTGAGGATCGGTGAACCATTCACAAAGGAAAAGGTCACATAAAAACCCGTGTGTAAATTGCATTGGTATCCAGTTTGAATATGATTGCTCAAACCACTTTGAGATGACTTGAGATGCATCATAGCAACAAATGAAACGTGTTAATGCATCTGTCTCTGTCAAGATGCATTCAGCTGCACAACCCATTCAAAAGCATATGGAATCTGACATTCATCCTTGCATGGATGAAGAAACAATAATGGAGGATGTACAGACCAGTCAAGTTTTTTTAAATTATACATTTGTGTAGACAGATATCACCACCCAGAATAAACTGTAATACGATCGGCTCACACCAGTTTGCCCAAATTGCCCTGGGTATCATAGTTGCACTTATGTTGTATATTTAACAGTCATCTGCTTCTCAACAATTAGTCCAAAAGTTTAAGCGTTCTCTTACTTTCAAATAATGAGTATGTAAATGAGAAATGACAGTGTGAAATTCACAGCGTTTGCTGCGCTAACCATTTTGTGCAAAATAAACTGTAAACTACCGGAAGTTGGTGGTCAAGTGTTATGAGCTAATTTACATAGTACAGCTAAAGGTTTTAATTTAAGTATAAATGCATGTGTTTAAGAACTTACCAGAATACAATCCAGATACGAGACACCGCAGCGCCACCAGACCTCAAACCCTGGATAACATTATGGTGGGCTAGCATGCCCTTTATACTGTAAATAAGGTGATAAATTTAACACAGTGTCATACATAAAAGTCAAGATAATTTACTGTCAAGTACAATACATACTATTCATTTTGGTTGACTACTAGAAGATAGTACTGATGCACTGAATGGTGCTTCTTTTTCCACAAGGGTATAGCAATCTTAAAAGTGGTCAAATTGTTCAAATATATAACCACAAAGTCTCACAGTATCACCTGGTACATTGCAGAACCCTTTGTATTTGCACTATATAGCAATACAAAGTACCGTTTTGTTCATAAACATCAAAGCCTTATATAAAATGTTCTGTGATTTAAAATCTTTCGCTTCCAAACCGGTTATAACAAGGTGCCGTTTATAACCGTAGCACAGCCTCGTGAATCAAATCCAGACACTATTAAACAAGTTTCAAACGTAAATATGGATTAATATTTGATTTAGATGGAGGTTAAGATGATGAAACTGTATTTGAGCTTTACCGCTATTAAATGACATCCATGCCACAAAGTCCCAGCCATAAAAGCCCGCATTGGAAATTCACTACTTGTATCCTTCCAATACCAATTTTGGCCATATGTGTGCCAGATTATTTTTGTGCATAGAAAAATTTGGTGACTAACATAAGTCTAGACAGATATAATTTTGGCCAGCCATATAGCTAATTGAGCTTCCCCTCCTTCTTCTTGTGCCTGCTCAGCTTGACTTGTCTAAGTAGTTGTAGTAGATTCATAGCGCCCTCTTTTGGGATGTGCTATAAGCAAAGCCGTGACCATGTCAGTGAGCCCTGTCTGTGTAGGAACAAGGCCTGCATTGAGGACTCTTTTTGAGGAGGGAGAGAGCAGAGCACATGTTTTCAAGAAGGAAGCCCCAGTGCCTCTTCACTGCCTTCAATGGCCGCTAAGAAGAAGCAGAGTGGGCAGAGCTGGCACACACTGTGCGGCTCTGGGTTATCCCCCCCCCAATGTGGTTTCATCATTGCTTTTCCACGACGCACATCTCAGATTCCCAGGATTATTCTCTCAGCTGTCGTTTTTTTTCCCCCTCAGCGCAGACACCAGGGGCAGCCTGGGGGGCGGGAAGGGTAACTCAGTGCCGTGAGCACGTTTGTCTTAACTGTTCATTCTTATGCAGTGTTGAGTTACAGTGATGAAACAGGAAAGCCCTCCAACACACGAGCAATGCCCAGTAGAGCGCAGTAATAGCATCGGTGCTTGATCACCCTCCCAACATTGTGCCTCCTGAATTCTAATGTTGTGTTTCTGATTCTTTGGCAGGAATCAAGGCTGTGAGCATGTCATGTTGTTGATCTTGTGTAGGATGGAAGTGGCATGTCTACTAATCCTCTCTTTCTCTCTCCCTCACTCCACCATCTCTCTTTCTCTCTACTTTCTCTCTCATTCCCTCTCACTCGGCCTACAGTTGAAAAAGCTTCTGCTGTCCCCCCCAAATGTGCCTGTGGGTCTGGACTCACACAAAGTGATGAGCATTCTTAGTAAGACTCAGCAAATCAAGCCTGTCCGGCCTCTCTTGAAGGTTAGCACTTCATCTTCTGCTACAACTATAGTACTATAACTTGAATATTTTATGATACAGTCATCTACTGTGGTACTTTATGGTAACTGTGGGTATTAAACTCATACTCTGAGGTATTCCATGATAATTGACTACACTCGATGGCCACTTTATTAGGTACGCATTGCTAATGTCAAATTGGACACCCTCTTGCCTTCAGACCCACTGTAATTCTTCCTTCAAGGCATAGATTTAACAAGGTGCTGGACAAATTCTTAATAGATATTTCTCCATGTTGGCATGATAGCATCACACAGCTGCTGACGTTTTTGCTGCCGCACATCCATGATGCAAATCTCCTGTTCCATCACACCCCAAAAGTGCTCTATTGAGACCTGGTAACTTTGGAGTGCATTTGAGTACAGTCAACGCATTGTAATGTACAAGAAACCAGTTTGAGATGATCTGAGCTTTGTGGCAAGGTGCATTATACTGCTGGAAGGAGCCGTCAGAACATGGGTACACGGTGACATTTAACCGATGCCAAATTGGTGGTAAGGGCCCAAGGTGGGCCACAATAGTATCCCCCAGGCGATACAAGGCAAGATAAATACCTGCTTTTATGTTGGTCACACCAATTCCTGACCATACCATCCTAATGTCAAGCAATTTTTTTCCCATTTTCTGTTGTCCTATTTTGGTGACTCCCTCTGAATTGTGGCCTCAGTTGTCTGTTCTTAGCTGACAGGAGCAATACCTGGTATGGCTTTCTTCTGGTGTAACCCATCTGCTTTAAGGCTCAACCTCTTACATCAACAAGGTATTTTTGTCCAGAGAACTGCCGCTCACTGGATATTGTCTCACTTTTGGACAATTGTCTATAAACCCTAGAGATGACTGGTCCAAAGTCCTGTGTGACAATCCCAGTAGATCACTAGTTCTGAAATACTCAGACTAGCACGTCTAGCACCAACACTGTTAATGCATTTGCTGAGATGTGACTGGCTGATTCGATATTTGCATTCAAGTTGAACAGGTGTACCAAATAAAGTGTCCAGTCAGTGTATATGACCAAGCTACATTTTTTTTTATGTAATTATTGTTTCTGGTCTTGACCATACCACTTTGAAATGAGGATAATATTAAAACGATGATTTGATGTCACACATATGCAGGGATGAAAAGTCCTAATAGTGAAAATGCTTCTATTTACTTTTATCATTACCAATCATAGAACCAGAATAACAACTCGAAAAGAAACATCACATCCTTTTCAGAATTTATTAGTATTCTTACGGTAATGGCAGTGTGTACTCTAGCTGGCATGAGCGGAGCATGGAGTATTTCAAAATTTTGGGCACAATTCTGATGATCCAGGTTATCCCTGCACAATTTTCTGATGTTGTGTTTACTGCTTGACTTCTGTCTTCAAGTGCCCCCATAAATGTTCAGTAAGCTTATGTCAGGTGACTGGATGAAAGTCTATCTTAGTCAGCAGTCCTTGATATTTTTTGGACTTTAGAAAGAGGTTGCAAAGCTTCCTGTTGTGCTTTTGGTCACAGCATTGCCCTGCTGGTGGTCTCAGACTTATGGCACCCATTGTATATGGTTACACAACCAGGAATTCATCAGAGCAAAGATAAATCTAGACATGAGAAGTATTATCATCAGCAGAAACACTACACATCATAGTCCCTCTGTGCTGCAACAGAATAATCGTACAGCCATGCCAATTCCTGGTTTGTACTTGCATGTGAAGAGGCAGATATAGACCAGGGGTGTTTAGAATCCCAGACCACGTTACTGCGTTGTTCTTTGATGTGTTGTTGCTATGCCAAGGCGAGTACCGAATTAATGCTGACTGTGGCCATCTGTCACAGCTAAGCCACGGATACCGGAGGGGTAAAGGGCAGTCCTGCTGCAAACTGTGAGCTTATATAAACCCTGATTCACCCCCTAGCCTCTCGCATTTTTATTTGCACAACCACGAAGGTGTTAAGAAGCCAGTAGGTGTGCAGGAAATCCCACTGTGATTGAATTGTAAGACTGTGGTATAACAGGGTACTCGGTATACCTTAGCTAACCAAAAACAAATCTATTCTGTTCCTGTTAGCGTGAGAGAGCAGGTGCAGCAGAAAGAAAGCCACGAGCATTTAGGCCTGCTGGGCATCTCTGCACCGAGCTACACCGCCACCTCACCCAGGAGGAGGCCAAGACAGAGGGTGTGCCCTCAGCTGACACAGAGGAAGAGGAGGATGAAGAGGAGGATGAGGACAGTGACTCGGAGGATGAAGAGGGGGAAGAGGAGGAGGAAGAAGAGTCTGCATCTAGCAGTGAGGTGGAGAGCAGCATGTGCGTTGAGCCTCCGGAGCCTCAGTTCCCCACGGAGAAGGAGCGGCACTCGGTGGTGGAGCTTATCCGCTACATGCACACGTACTGTGTCCCCATGCGGAAGCAGGCCAGCTGGGACCGCAAGGAACGTGAAAATGTCGCACGCAGGGCGAAGGCTGAAAACCCTGTGACGCCTCGGAGTTCCATTCCCAGCTGCCCCAAACCTGCCACTCATACCACCACCCCTGCCAACGCCAGTGGAGGAACCAAGCCTAAGATCCCCTTTGTCCGGAGACGAGAAATCAAAGCCCACTCGCTCCTCAAGGAGCTCCTGGAAGCCGTCGCTTCCTTTGATGTCAGCAAGCCTTACAGACTGCACAGCCCCCCCTATATCCAGAGCAAAGGTGCACAATCCCAGCCCAGAGCTGAGCACAAGGACACACGTGTCCCAGAGGGCTCGCAGCTAGACGCCAAGCGTCCCAAATGCCCTGAACCTGAAGAAGGCTCGTTTTCTGTACGCCGCTCTCGCCGCTTGGCCTCCTTCCCGAGTCGCTTTGCGAAACGCTCGCGGCAGAGTGAACACTCCAGCGAGGACGAGAGCTCAGTCCAGCAGCGCACCGTCGATTCTCCTGCTGAGGATAATGAACAAAGAGTCCACAAGCGCCCCGAAACCCCAAACCCCTGCTGTAATAATGGTAAGTGGTAGTATGATAACATGTAAGGCAATTTCACACTGTAGAAGCTTTTTCAAAGTGCCTATTTCTCACGTTTGATATGCAGAAACTAGGGATGATTGTAGTTCTTAGAACAGTGTTTATAGCCACTTTTTTAGCTTCTACCTCAAGGTTTTCTAGGCACATTGGAATCCTGAGTGAAGGAAATTTGCTGTGATTGGTCTAGATTTAGCAGTCCAAGTATATAGTGATGTTGAGGCCAACCACCATTTTAAATAGTGCACCATGGTACACTAATAGCATTATAAACATCAGGAACCACATCCATAAAAATTCTTAAAAAGCTAAGAGTTGCACCTAAGAAAAGTCCCTCTAAAGATCAAAATTATACACAAACCATCTTAACATCTAATAGAGATCCTAAGCTAAAGAACTGTTAGGAGTAGGGAGGAGGACTTTTAGGACACTTTTTGTAAAGTTCTCTTAAGCAGAAGAGAAAGCAGCAGGAGGAGGACAAAAACCAAAAAAAATGTTCACCTAACAGTGAGTTAATGAACGCTACCGATTAGACCATAAAAGGAATATTTGTAGAGCTGCACATTTACAACTTGTGTAACACCCAAAGTGAATGCTACATATGAACCCACCAGTTAAACAGAAATGGCAACAATCAACGTAATCGAATGGAGCAGAGCTGCATTTTCTCCAGTTCATAGGCCATCCAATAGATTAAAGAGGCTAAATTACAAGTATTGTGAATAAACTGTCAATAAAATAAAGCAAATAAATGTGTGCGTGCATATGCGTGTGTGTGTGTGTGTGTCTATTTAGGTGAAATGTCACATGCTAGAAATTCCACATACAATGTCAGGATACTTTCCGACTTAGATTCACTCCAGGTCCTTGTCTTTCCGAGATTGCTCCTGAATCACCCTTAAGCTAAAACTTATAGCTAGGAGTTTTTAAGCTAAAGTAAGGCCTCTCTAAAGACAATTCTAATCTTTGTGAATATGGCCCCAGATCTTTGCACAAAAAATTTGAAAAAGAGAAAAAAACAGACCAAACGCCCATTTGTCCACTAAGCCTACATGTAGCAGAGGAGTTACAATGCAGTTATGATTGGTCTAAGGGATATTCTTGTAGCTTTCATGGGGGGATTGGATTTGGGACTCCGATGTGTTTAAAAAAACCTTGAAGAGCCAGATAAAAAGAGGCTATAAACACTGTTCTAAAAACTGCAATCATCCCTACTTTCTGCAGATCGAACATAAGAAATAGGCACTTTGAAAAAGTTCCTACGGTCACATCTTTTACTATCAACAACTTTTGCTACAGTGGCCCAAAGGGAAGAGAAAAAGCATTTAATCTGGCATGTTCGGTTAGGATTTGCATCACTTTCTGTAATCTGACAAATATCTAAAACACTACAGATCAGGATTCATGCGACATTCGTAATAAGTGATAAGAAGGAAACGTTAATGACAGGAGTAAGGAAAATGGCAGGATTGTGAAATAACAGACCTCAAATATTTGGGGTTAAAAATATTCTTATCTACAAAATGAGGGAACAGCAGAAAAAGATTGGGAACGACTGATTTAAGTTAGCCAAGTAATTGCATGATAGCTGAAAGGCAAGTTTGGTAAAGGATTAGATTTGATAAATTTTTTCAGTTGACCCACCGACGTGACCTTCTGTGAACATGAAATGAGTAACATGCTCATTACTTAATAAATTATTAACTCGCAGACATCATACAGACGTCTATAACCAGAATAGAAGTAAAATATGGGACTCGGGGACCTTTTAGTAAAAAGGGATTAGTATAAATAATCATATAGTATTCCATTATTAGTTCCTGTGTAATTGGTGACGAGCACTGATCATTATGTTTTCTTTTTCTGTTCTGTTTGCAGAGAAGCGTGCCTGCCTTTGTCTGCCACTGACTCCCAAGTCCACAGGGTGTGTATTCCCTTTTCTCCTACTCTAATAGAGACTGCTGGAATTGCTCCAGGCTTAAAGCCTTCAAATGCTTCTGGAAGTTTCCCAAAAGACTTCTGGGAGCCTCGTAGTGATACTACAGCTTTAATATCCTAAAGCGATCTGCTAGACACGCGTGCTCACCCTGGACTATAAATAGCTCGCAGCCTGTTTGTTTCGATAATTATAGACTCTTGCCGCGTCGTAAAGAGACGCAGTCAGTACAGATCTGGCGCTCTGGGATATCAGAGGTTCATCAAATCTTTGTTGTTGCTTAATAGAGTCATGATGCTTAATGTTAACTCTCTCTCTCTCTCTCTCTCTCTTCCTCTGTTTGTTATGATCAGAGACACGCAGTATCCCAGCAGGCCATTCGAGCAGACTCTCTGCGTAGAGCTGTGTGGGACTGCAGGTATGTCATGATTTCGAACCACCGAGTGACTGCTAAGTTCAAACCCATGCCAGAGGGAAGCCATGTATAAACAGGATTAGCCGTACACATAGCAATGTAAATGAATAATGAAGTGGTGTTCCGTTGCATCACAGCGCTCAGTCTGACTCTTGACATTTACACATCGAAGAGTCTGGTGTCGGTTTACTAATAGCGTTATGCGTCGCTTAACTTCCATGATGCTCCCCGTCATATTGCACGTTATGCCATCTGGATATGATCAGAACACCATAATACGTATAGAGTACGTACATATAAGCTATGTTATATATCTGTAGTGTACCAGGGACTGAACGAATAGCCTAGACACTGCAGTGTTTCCCATATTTTGTTTAGATCTGCATTCACCACCACTTTTTTTTTTTTTTTTTTTTTACTTTTTCTTACTTTGTAAGATAAGTAAAAGAACTTCTCAGTACCATTATGTTGATCACACATAATTTATCAATATTTTATCAAATGTATAGCTGTTTAACTGTAGAACATTTAATTTACATGTACTTACCCAAGATAAAATGTTTGCTACAGATCCCGAAGTACCTCAAAGTGTGTCACCTTACTTTAGTGTTTGGCTCTGCTCTGGTTTGTATTTTGGGAATTCTATACACTTATACAATTCTATACAGCAAATTTGTATCCGGAATGAGGGAATATCTGAAATCTGTGCCTAAAATGTGCAATGTGCCTAATTGAAATGCACTGCTCACAAAAAAGTGGGGGATATTTCATTATGGGATATTTTCCCCAAATTTTTTAATTAACTTTTTTTTTCCATTTTCTTTTCTGTCAGCAGACGTCACAAGGGTTTGCTCACACTAGTTTTCTGTAATTCAGATATAAGATCTATATATATATATATATATATATATATGTGTAAATGTTAGATTTAAGTTTCTTATTATACAATAGTTCTTAGCACCTTGACCATTAAAGTGAACAGACATTGGTCAGATGGATGTTAAACCGCACATACGTATTTGTTTATCTACCCAAGATGGTAACAGTGATGAGCCATATGGCTGGAATATTTTTTGCTTAATCGTAAATGTATAATAATAATAAAATATAATATATAATAACACTATATAATACCCAAACCCCAATAACATATACATTGCCCTTTTGTCCCCTGTGTAAAATATCCATTAATTACATGTTATTTTACAACCAAATTGACTGTAACATGAGCCTAACTGTAGCTTCCGTATTTGAAGTGAGCCCGAGTTTATGTGTGTGCAATCTTCCAGGACTGACTCCACCAACAACCCCACCGCACAAGCCCGTAGAGGAGGATCTCTTTAAGCCAGAGGGTAAATCAGAGCTCTCTGGTAGAGGCTTCTGCCCGGTACGGGCACATCTACGGAAGCTTCCAGAGCAAACGGAGCTGTATGCCCAGCTGCAGCGCATGGGACCTACGGACGAGGGCGAGGCCAACCGTGCCTACAGTGACCATGACTACTGCCTGCTAAACCTGGGCGAGAGCCACAGGAGGATTGCTGCTATCCTCCCAGTGCCAGTCTGCCACACCAAGGTCCAAGAGGGAGAGGAGGATGAGATGGGAGAGAAGAACATACAAGAGGAGTCTCGGAGCGAAAGATTGGAGGCTCAGCTGGTTGATTCTCCCCCGGATTTAACCCTCATCCAACCTGTGAAGATCAGACAACCCTCTCCTGCTTCCTTACCCACACCTGAGGCTGAAGTAGAGTGCCAGCCACCATCTCCCTGCCACCAAATCAACCTCAGGTAATAATGCACCCTAGCGATGCTCACATGGCATTTGATTTGAAAATACTTGTATGTATACATTATGTACAATTGTGTATTATTTTTTTGGGTTCTGATTTGCTCTATTACATATGTCCGTTTGGTTAGCTGTGAGAGCCAACATGAGGATCAGAGCAATAACACTACACAAGGACAACAGGAGGATGTGGTAAGTAAAGGGATCATGCTGTAAAATCTATTAAGGATTTGATGGGGAAAATGACCAAAATATGTTCACAGAAACCATGTTTGAGCTGTACTGTATTTGTTTAGGGGTTTCATCTATTCCATGTAAATGTATATCTAATCTATAGTTGGACTAATCAACATGTTAATAATGACAGAGTACAGAACTTTTATTATCAATAATGCACAAGTCAGCAATATGCAAACAAGATGTTTAATAAGCTATTTGTTCATGTGTTCAGAGAAAAAAAGGTCAGACTAATGCTGATCTATTTTTAACCACAGCACATTAAGCACTCACTGTGTGTGTGTGTGTGTGTGTGTGTGTGTGTGTGTGTGTGTGTGTGTGTGTGTGTGTGTGTGTGTGTGTG
>JAVSBV010000138.1:4982078-4994718 GCA_033117975.1 Parotocinclus spilosoma | reverse complement strand
AACTGGTTGTGTGCAGGTTTGCCAGATTGATTATGAACATGCCAATATGAACTACAGACAAAAAAATAGGAACAGTATAAATGACTAGGCTACAAAACAAATCTGCCAAAAACACGCGATCAGCACAAAGTGTAGTTTATTAGCGGTCGATTCTTGCTCATCTGCTGAAATTGTAATAACGATTTCCTCTGGTAACTATTACGAAATACTTGATTTGATTCTCTTTTCCAAAAACTACACTGCTCATAAAGATCATGGGATATATCAAAATGAAATTGAAGTATGTGTTTGCGTGTGATATTTTTGCTACTCAGTAATGTGTGTGAAAGTGTAAAATGACACGTTTCTCCATTCATCTCTACAGTTTGAATATTCCATTGATATGTTTACTAAGGAGAATGCATCTATCCAAGCTATTCTGGTTGTCTGCTAAATCCTTAAATGTAAGGCTATAAAATAAGTGTGTGATGACATGGCCAGAGCCATTTACTTCACGACTTTATTTGCTACTTAAAGTCACAATGTTTGGGATGATTTTTACTTCTTCTGTGCACTTTTTTTGCAATTACATTTTAATATGACAATTACATTTCAATATGACAAATCCAGGAACAACTCCTGTTTATATTTTACTCACTCATTTGTTCAGTTTGGGCATTGAAATGCAAACATTTACGGCAGTATAACTAGTTAAATATACAGTGTAGATAACTTTAAGGATTAATGTTATATAATCCTGTTGCATTGGAATACAAAGACAATGTGGTTCCATTTGCACAGATAATTGTATTAGGCATAGTTAATTCATAAATCTAATATGTATGCCTGTTTATACATTTGTATTATGGTTTATAAAGATGAGATGAAAATGAGGCATTTCATATACGCCTAGAATTGGTTAATAGCCATATGTATAACACACAACAGTGTGTGTTTGTGAGGTTGGTTACCACCTTGTGCTCTATTCTGCAGTCTCTCTGGATAAGGGCATTTGCTAAATGACATTAATGTAAAAAATGTTATTATTAACTTGTTATTGATTTAAATTGTTTATCTAATTTTGCTATCATTTAATATACTTTTAAGCATTTATTTAGTTAATATCTAGGCCACCCATGGAGGATGTGTCCCCTGTTGAGTCTTGGTCCTCCCGAGGTTTATTCCTACCACTTTCAGGGAGTTTTTCCTTGTCACTGTCGCCCTAGGCTTGCTCAACTTGGGATTGGCCTTTTAAGATAATATAATATTGTAAAGCTGCTTTAATACAATGCACGGTTGTAAAAAGCGCTATATAAATCAAATTGAATTGAATTAAACGTAAAACTGAAGAGATGGCAAGAAATGTGGACAAGCAAGATGAATTTGTGGGGGACTGTGGCGGCTACTAGACTTTTCAAAAAAGTTCAGGGCTTAAGTCTTGGCATTGCAAACGCCCACAATTTGTAATATTGGGTCAATTCTAAGTTTCTTTGAATAGAAGCATCAGCTAAATTACAGTTATGTAAGTGTTTCACGTCCATGTTCGTTCAACGTCATTTTCGGTCAACGTGTTGTTCCACAGAACGTAGTGCGGACGTTAAACGGCGCATACCTGGACTACATTAGACAGGTCCCAAATGTCAACGTTAAAATGCTTCCCGTTCCTGCGCGATATGGCAACCTGAGCGAGTCGGACTATGCAGAGCTGGGGCTGAGGAGCAGGATATTCTGCTTGGGCTCAGACGCCAGACCCGAAGGAAGAGCGGAACAGAGCGAAAATGGCTGGGAAAGCGTGGAGATCAACAGTAAGAAATGCCATCATACACCGTTATGAAGGTTATACCAAACTGTTAATCAATGCGGGTTTTGTTTAATGCGAGCCCTTACACATGTAGCATGAAGAAAGCTTTTAAGATGCTAAGTCGGGCTGTTAATGATAGGCCCTGTCCTTGTGCCCTTCATCCCTCTAGCATACACTGATTGGGCTTCCTCCTCACCTTCATCGCAACTTTACTTTTTTTTTTTAATGCTACGACCAAGTTAAATAACATCTTGAATGCCTTCATCACAAACGGTTGTTGCATGATATTAAACGGTGTGTGTACTGTAGTAGTTAGCACACGCTATTGCAGCAGTTTGCTCATTACGTACTAAGGCACGTTTTGTGCAACTACACCCAAGTTCGACAAGTCAGCACCTGAAACGCCGCATAAAGAAAATTAATCATGGGCTTGTTCAGTTTTGACCACGACGTGGTAAACTAAAGGTTATCACCCAACGCCTGACATTATGTAGGAATTCTGGCAGCATTCTAACAGCAATCCGGACAGCCATCTAAAAGAAAGGTACTCGCTGTGTCCTGTGCGTTAACCTTTCCCCGTCCACAGCGCTGCAGTGAGCGACTTCTCCACGTTATTGTTTCATCACTCATAGACGCTTAGTCATGGTAGACGGAGGAAAACATGACGATTCTCGTGTTTTCCTGCTACAGTTATGTAAAATGGTTTTTACGAAACGATCCAAGTGAACTGTATATAACCCAGTGCATAAGTAGTGTTGTGACCTTATGCTTGCTCTTTCACCTCTAGGCTCATGTCTATTTGTGTTGTTCTTTTGCGCAGTACGCACAGAAATCCCCACTTGTCTTTTATTCGTTCAGCATTGTTTCTGCACTCATTGTCCATTTGATCAGTTCCGCTTATTATATGGATGCACTTTATAGACTGTAGTCCATGTTCCATTGCATATTATGTTCCTCAATACTGTGTTTTTTGTATTTCATCAATTCCAATTCTGCTTATTGATTTTACTGATACATTCCAAATAATTGAAAATTGGAAATAATTTGCCAACTGTTAAGGCTAGTATATTTATATAGTATATTTTAAAATTTGTATAATGCAATTAAATTTTACTTTAAATTACTTTTTTTTGTCTCATTGAACCATGGTTTTGATGCCCAGTCCTTGTCAGAACCCCATCAGGTGCTATTTGGGTGGTTGATAATTGTCAGCACTGCAGTGGCACCAATGTGATGGTGTGTTCGTGTGTGTTGTGCTGGTTTGAGTGGATCAGACACAGCAGGGACAACCATATATGTTAGGGTGTACCTGTGATTATCTCTCTTCCATACTAGAGGTTGTTGATGGTCCTAACCTCTTTCTAGGCTGGTTATGCTTCCGTTGCAGCCTATTGTTTTCCTTTGGAATCAATAAGGTGAATATCTGTTAAAATATATAAAGTATGGCTACAGTGCTAACAGGAGAGTTCAAACAGGTAACCGATCGCCAGGTCGGTCGAATTCCGGTTAATGGGACCATATCGGGACACGATCGTTTTGGTCCTAATAACCGACTGGTCCGATTAAATGAACATGCCCTATATTACAAGACGGGATGTGCTATGTGCATATTAAATGTTTATTAAACCTTTATTGTGCGATTTACACGTATAGAGAACGTACAAACAAGAACTACTGTTGCTTACGAACTTTGTTCATTAAAAAATAAGTTTGCAAACAAGTTTTTCTAAACGATCTACAACACAATGTATTGGTACTCAGCATGCGAAGCATAATACTGTTAAAAAAAAGTTCTTACTAAATTCCAGACAACGTTTGAAGAACTTATCAGTGTGATTTGGCGCGCTTGTGCTGTGGCTAAGTGGTGACTTGTGGCTTTGTTTGTAGTAAATGGAAATGTTAGGCGAAGACCTGTAGGTGGCAGTAGAGGTGTTCGGGTAGTGATGCCAGAGACGAAGAGTTTCTTCATGGATATTACATACTGTACACGTTTTTTGGTTCGATTAAGCCGAATTTTGAAATTACCCGGAATATATATATATACACACACACACACACACACACACACATATATATATGTATGTATATACGTGTATATATATATATATATATATATATATATATATATATATATGTGTGTATGTATATATATATCATATATATATATATATATATGTGTATATGTATATGTATGTGTGTGTCTATATGCATGCTGTGTTTGGAACTTGAAGTGATGATGTAAAATTTCCATCCTGCAACACAAGCAACGAAAATGCTTGTGCATTAAAATTCTTCAACACAACACACTTAATACGTCATTTAAAGAACAAACTTGGCTGAGTATGGTGAGTTTTCGAGGCTCACTGCAGTTGTAATATATATAACGACAATGTGTCTTTCCATAGCCATGCACACTGTGTGTTCATTACAAACTACCATACTAAACATGAGCAACTAATGTTTATAGTTGAAAGCACAGATGTTTACTGAGATGTTTACTAATGCTATCTGAGTCCACGTCAAGTCTAACTGCTGCTTGAGACTGGGTCAAGTCTCCACTACTCTAAGCCTCGAATCTTTAGTGTTCACGTCTATTCCTAAATCTGCAGTGTGTATCTGTTTCTCTAGTCTCCACACTTTTGTATGAGTTTTAGTTGGGTCTTGATCATTTAAGTGTTGTAACTCAGTAAATTAGTGGAAATCAAGTGAAGTCTCCGGTTGATACATTAATCTTACAATATGTTGTGCTGCCTTCATTACAGGACAAGCGCCAGGTATTATATATTCACAACCTGCCAAGCAACGTCACACAGGCTGTCCTCCGCAAACGCTTTGAGGCCTTTGGAGAACCAGAGGACTGCAGAGTTCTAGTTAAAAACGAGTAGGTACCACTATGGCCATCTTGGAACCATACAAACCTGGAAAACATGCAAGTCTGACCTAAGTGTCTAATCTGTGTGTTTAGGGAGCGCTGTGGAGTAATCACTTTCAGGCAAACTCATAATGATTTGAGTCAGAAGCACAGACGGGACTTCATGAGTCATCATGTAGGAAGTGTCCGGCGGTTCAGCAGGAAGCGCTACATAGATCTGGGTAAGAAATGAACATTTTTAATGCCGGTCTGTTTTGCCAATAAAAGAGGCAGGGGCGGCGGGCATAAGCCCCAGATGTTTAAACAATGTAAACAGTAAAAGAGGGCGATTCCGGAGCAATTGATTAAGGTGACCTCTGACTTCACCCTGAGACTAAGATTTGCATCTGAGCCACTCAGTCAATTCTGGTTTGAAATGGAAAGGGAGTATCCACAAATTGGGCAGGGAGCTGTGGATATTCTTCTTCCGTTTGCCACATCCTATCTCTGTGAGACTGGCTTTTTAGCTGTTGCTTCGCTAGAAACAACCTACTGGTTTAGAAACAGAAATTGATGTAACTTAAATAAATTCTAAAATTGTATAAAAAAAAAATTATTACTATTTTGTTGGGGCAATTATGGAACAGGTGGGGCGTGGAATTTCCCCTTCTTCTGAGGTGAGGAATGATAGAAAAAGTTTGAGAACCATTGGTCTATCCTATATCATAGCAGTGTCTATTACACATTAACAGTAACGCAAAGCTCATTTTCTAGTAAAGTTTTGAAAATCTCATTTAATTTAGTAAGTAATGATTCGGAAGTGAAAAGTAAAAGCCAAACACTTATTTATAAACTCCTTGGTGCTAGCCTAGCTGCTAAGCTGTATATATGTAGCTTGTGTCCTAGAGGTTCAGTTGCTGGTTTCATTTTGGTTGGTCTTTTTTGGGACCCATTGAGAATATTTGCAATAAGAACACCGTACTATAAATGAAAACATGGGAAACTCAGCAGGGATCTGCACTGAGCTATAGCTGTTGTCAATCTGAATCACTGTGTACTGAATCATGAGTTGAGTTTCTGTTCAAACGAGTCGTATGATTTGACTCATACAAGTTAAAAGCACGGTGAATACCAAGCAAAGGGCGAAAACCAAGACAATTTTTTTCTAGTGAACATGACTGAATTTGACGAGTTCCATTGTATTATGCTGCATTATTATGTATGAGTTTCCTTGTATTATGTTGAATTGAATCTCACCTGTTATGTGTTACCTAGTTAAACCACAAGCACAATTTCTATAGAGCTAATGTGCTGCTGCATCTGTGTTGTGCTTGCTCCTCAGATGAAGCAGGACCAGGCCCAGTGAAGAGCAAATATGATGCTCTGGACTTTGACACTTTGCTTAAGGAGGCTCAGAGGAGTCTGCACCGCTGATACGCCTTACTGCGAGCTCAGTGATTCTGCCTCCAGAGTCGCCTCACAACCTCAGCCCAGACTCCACCTCATGTTTACATTTTTGAACAATGAAATCGGAGGGGGGTAAAAAACAGACCTTGTCTACTTACTAACGCCAGAGCGCCACTGAGGCAAAAGAACAAAGCTCTAGAAATGAAACAACCACGGAAGAAAAGTGCGGACGTCAAACACGAGCGGCCTCTGCTGACTTCTGTAGCAAACTTTCACTCTCTCCGTTTGGTCATTGTGACGTCTGTATGTGTGCGTTTTGTTTATTTGTTTGTTTTGCTTTGTTTTTTGTAACCTTTTTTGTCACTTTTCGGTGGAAATGCAACTTTCACCGTTTTGTTGTACAAGTATATAAACAATAACTGCTTTATATTAGCAAAACCTTATAGATGTTGAACTGTGCGTGTGTTACAATGACAAAAAAACAAAAAATACCTGACTACGTAGAGTTTACAAATCAAAAAGGAGAAAAAAATTATTGTATTTTTTGTCATTTTAGTGCTTCCTTATTTCATCTATGCACTCAAACGAGGTAGCGCTTGTGGTTCCTTGCCTCTCCCATCCGTCTCTGGTTGGGTTTTGCTGCTGGCTGCCACATAACAAGCAATGGAACCTGAAGACCTGACTAACTTGGACGTACTGGCCACGTTAACCCTTACCCTCCTAAAACTCAAAATGATTTGAATGCACTTGGATGCACAGCATCCCACGTATAACGAACAAGCCATTTAGAATGAAAAGGCCATTTCATTCCAAAAATTTGGTCTATCAGAAACATTTGGGCGCTTTCTCACTAGAATGTACCCCTTGAATGTAGTCTGTTGATCTTTCTTTGTCCAGTGGTCAAAACATGGCGTGCACTTGGAAGTCAACGTTTGTACGGGTAGCTCTAGAGAGAAGGGAAATGGAACTCTTGGAGGGGGGGTTATTTTTAAAGCCCAATCTCCTGAGAGATACTAGTGTATCTCTAAATGCCGGATCATACTTGCTACGTGACTGATTATATGTACATGAAAAATGTCCTCTATAGCTGAAATGTCCCTACTAACCTGGGTTAGATCTCACATTGCACACTATCCTACTAAATTTATATAATCTATAAATCATGTTTATAGAGCTGTTATGGCAACTGGAGAACCTGGTTTGTCGTAGTATCAGTCGAGATGGTTTAATGGCAGTGACTTATAATTGATATGTTCTTACAATCCAAGCAATTGTAGAGTAAGACTCTTGCTTGAGGACCCAATAGTGACAATTTGGCAGAGGTGGGATATGAACCCTGAAGTTTCTGGTTCAGAGTACTGTACCTTAACTGCTAAGCCAACACAGATCCTATTTGTGGATAAATATGTTCCTTAGTATAGACGAAAACTTTGATTTTTTTTAGTTTTCATCCGCTGATGCAGTTAATCAAAAAATGTACAACTGTATTTATTTCCAGTGATTTTGCTGGCCCCATCGAAGTGTCCCAAAGTCACCAGTTTTCCTTGGTTTTGTAGCTTCTTGATGTCCTAATCGGCCACAGTCTAACCTGGTGCTCTGCTGCTCTAGTTGATGTTAATCAGGTAACGGCATGATTGTTAGATGTTAATGGGTTCCACTGTTGAGTTGTTGTTGTGCCAGAGTAATATATGAATTATTCCGTGTTATGCAAATTGTAGCTTTGGTTGCAAAATGTATTTTTTATGGCATTAGGAATAAAATAGTTTCTGTTAAAGGCTTTCCATGATCTCATCGTAAGCTGTGTTTCAGATCATGTGTTATGACCTTATACCTTATGTACCTAATGCTTTGGGTAGGAAACGACATTAAATAGAGAAAATGGAAATCCCTCAAAAGGTTCAGTCCTAAATTTGGGCTATTGTGTACGTGTACGCTCAGTTAAAAGCAAGTATGACCTCGGCCTAACGTGTTTACATCTCCCTCTCTCACAGGCTCTTTCTATACTCAAGTGGTCAGTTTTTTTACTCCCTCCTGTCTAAGGGGAAGGTCTTCGGGTTTTTGCCTCGTACTTCAAACTCTTTAATGTTCTCTGTCTGTGTTAAAAGTGTACCCCTGTGTCCGTGTTTCCTCCGGTCCTGGGATGGCCTCGGTCCCCCAGTGCGTGTTGGGAGTTGAAGTCTTTTCGCTCCCGGCTTTGCGTTCTTTTTAAAGGGGGGCTCGACGTCTAGCCCATGGATCCTGTACAACGTGCTCTTGTGAGTGTGCGTGCGTGTGTGTTTGTTACGCATGATCCCCGCTCCTCTCTTTTATTCAATCACCGATGTCCTCCTCAGCACCACACCAGGAACTGAATGTTTACATAATACTTTAATCGAGCGCACACTAAGTACGAGACGCCTTACTCAGTGTTAAGGCTCCTCTATCAGGATGTGCCTTATTGGCCTTCCCTAGACGATCCTAGGTCATCGAACATTCAAACGCTCGTGAGCGCAAAGCGAACTAAATGCCCACGCCGATTAGGACTAAACCTGAATGAGTGTTTGTGCTTAGTACGCATACTACTGAAGGGACATAACTTGCTGTTTACATGACTATATATAGATTTCTATATACATAGATATATAACGTGTACATAGCCCTGTGTATAATGTAAACGAGTTATACGGTACTGTGCTGTGCAGAGCTGTGTTTGAAAGCGGCCGCCTCCGGCTGTTTTCTAGGTTAAGGGTGTACCGATGACGCAAGCATACGGTGATGACCCAAGGTTGAGCAATACGGAGAGAAACAAAGGATATTTCCTCTGGACGTGGCTTCATAAGCAAATGCTGTTGTAAAAATGTCCCTTTAGAAGATGTGGGAATATTTTCGTTTGTTTCTTTTTTGTAATCAAGTATTTTTTTTTAACTGAATTAAGATGCAATACATAATATCTAAAAGAGCATTTCTGAGAAATTGAAGGTCTTATTTAAGAGGTTGGTTTTGGGAACGATCCTTGAAATGAGATCCTGTACTGTATGTTGCGCTGAGATCATTCAGTCCTACCACTAATCTGCAAAAGGTTGGGTGCCCTGTATGGACAGTAATGTCACTTTACTGTACTGACACAGACTCGATCCCTCTTTCCTCCCATGGGCTGTGGTCCAATCTGAGATGATCACTTTTGAACCATTTGCTTTCAAATGGTCTTTGTTAAGTTGAAGAAGATGTTGCCTATTGGGATCCTCCGTAGTCCTCACTGGAAATGATTTGGCATTCAGAGGGGATTGAGTTGTGATCACTTTTAAATGGAGCAGAACAATGCAGGATTAGTGAATTGTGTGTGTGTGTGTGTGTGCGCGTGCGTGTGTACTGGTGTGCTTTAGGTCTGCAGCTCTTGGGTGCGATGCAGGAATGCACAGCTCCAGTCCACGAGGTCTAGAAGCCAGCATAGTTTACTGATTTCTTCTCAAATAAGAAATACATCTGATTGTTAACTGACGAAGTCACCAAACCGTGCTAGTAGTTGTGCATTCCTGCTCTACTCTATAGGATCATCCAGGGGTCATACAGACAGGCCGGTCTCAGAAGGAGCGCCTTAAACCAAGAGGGGGAAAAATACACTGCTACCAAGCTTTTTATTAATAATATGTATCTAGTGTCCTTTAAAACTCCAATCTGTTTTCTTAAGTGAACCTTTTCAATACAGCCATATTACAAACGGTGTATAGAGTACATATATATAAAACTATATATGTATTTGTGTTTGTGTAGATAACTATATATAGATGATATAATTTCTTATAGAGAACTTTAATCCTTTTATTCAACATGTGAAAGCACTTCAACACATTTCAACATGTGGTGTCGAACTAGAATGTACAGAGTGACGATCCAAATGAAACAAGAAAAAAACCTCCCAAAGGGAACCCTGTTCAAATGCAATACATCTTCATTTCAGCAATCACTATATATGAGGCGAGTTGACCAAAAATGATATTTGATGTCTGTACATTTGAGGTGTAGTACCACGTCTCACGAATGAAAGTCATGGTTTGTGTGTGTGTGTGTGTGTGTGTGTGTGTGTGTGTGTGGTCATCATTGTAATACGTTCAAGGAAATAAACCAATTCAGTCACTTTAAAGCCATGTTCACAAAAGCTCACAATGTTAAACAAATGAAAATGTCCACTAATTCATCATGTTGTATTGGGGAACTGTTTCTCTATTCTATATATACCATGATCATAAATCGAAATCCAATTTAATTTTGTGTTAGTTTGGTGCCAGAGCCTCATGAACAGAAGACCTCTGAATCCATAAAGCTAGTGATGGTTATAGTGTTGCTGCTTGTGTTTGGTGGAAGCTAAATCAGCGTCAAAGGGCATACATTGATTTCTACGTTGTTTCATTTCGATTTTTGAGTCTTTACATCTAATGACTATCAAACGTTCTATGATTTTCTTCCCCTTTTTTAACTTAGTTTTTGGTATATGGTAAAATACTGCTAGTAAGATTTTATATTTTTACATATATTTGGGTTTTATTTTGAGTTTGGTTTTTTATTTATATGCCATTTAGTTTGAATGTCAGTTGTTTTTTTTTCCTTTATATTGTGTGATTTTATGTTTTAAGAATGGAGAAAAATGTGTTTCAGTATTTTTGAATTGTTCAAATCTAGTTTCACAGATTATCTATACAGTGGAAATGATCTGATATTCTAAATTATATTTTAATTCATGTACATAGCAAAAATGAAAAGGATGATGGTTTCGTTTTAAACTGAATACAGTTCTCTTCTGAGATTGTTTACATTATTAAACTGTAGAAACTGATTCTCATATACTGTAAAAGCTACATATACTCATTAATTTGCCTCCAGATAATAAAAAAAACAATGAATACAGGTAATTTGTGTCTGTATTGTGAGTTGATGGGTGACAAGGTAATGTGTGTTTTGTATGTGTGAAGCAATGCACGTAAATAGAAAAAAAGTTATAAAAGCAAAAAAAAAAAAAAAAAAATCATTTTACCCCTATATGTCCTGGTCAGAGTCATAGAGGAAGATCTGGAGAATAACCCAGAATTAATTGGGTGCAGGCAGATACTAGACCTTCCTGTTGCAATTCCTACATTTAGTTTTTGACTAGTCACAAGTGAAAGTACGCATTTATTGACCCTCCTGCATTTAGTGCCTGCTATTTAGTACTAGTATTTGCTAGATCTATGACAGCATAGCAATACTAATACTTCTGTAGATGCTGACAAGAAGTAAAACACAGATTTCTAATTGCTGCAAAACTCAGTTATACAGTATGCATCAGGCAGATATGTAAATGCCAGGTCTGGTCTGATTAGGCATTGGGTCTTGGCACAAGAGGGAGTAAAAGTGCTTCCCTGCTTGCCTATAAAAAGGTTCTTAGTGGCTACTTTTGTATAGTGTACCTTTGAGAGTGAGATATTGTTGACATGTCTCTACAATGCACTCATAATGAATTGCCAGGCCAGAATCTAGGCCAGTAGGAGGCATTGGGAGCATTTTGTGACAGCATGCCCACATGGTGAACAGGCTCTTAACATTTAGACAGGCCACTAGTAGAGATGTAGGCATAGGTGGCACCTTCACTACACACCCTGTGTGGGTTTCTGCCCAGATCATTTTCAGGAGTTTAGCAGAAAACCAAAGTATGGAGGCCTTCCTCGGCCTGGCTGATCACCAGATTTATTGCCAATTGAACGTTCATGGGAGCAGCTGCAACATCTGTGAGCAAAGGTGCGACAGGATCCCATAAAGAACCTGTTTGTCTCCATGTCCAGCTACATATTGTCTTGTATTCAGGCTAGAGGTGACCTAACAGGTTTCTAGAACCTCCTTTCAATTGTACACTTTTCCCCAATAAACTTACTTTAATGTAATAACTTTCATATATCATCATTACATTCACACATTTTCAATGACACATCAACACAGTTTCATTCGATTCAACTCATTTTGATGTGCTAGTTTTTTGTTTTTTTTTTATCAATGAGTGTATAATGCTTTTTGAGTTTGTAGAATGTAGTTTAACAGATCTTCTGCACTTCATAGTTGTCTTTCCTCCAGAATTTTCTCAATTTCCATCTTCAGCTCACACCACATTTAAATCAGAACACTAATAGGGCCTTGAAAGAGAACAGATCTTTGTAGTAACCATCCTTCTTTTTACCTTCTTACATTTTCTCGCATGCAATCCTTGTTTACTGTATAATAGTTTACACCAAATTATATACAAACTTTACATACTGATTTGTCTTTTCATGCCACCATAGAAATTATTTACTGTATACATCTATTTCTACTAGCAAAAAGTGATATGCACTATGTTACATGGCAGTACCTTTACAACTTATGCATGTTTGTACAATGTATGTTTAGAAGTAATTACTTTTGATTGTAACTCAAGTGGAGACTAATAATATACTATTATTTTACTAGCAGAATCTCTACCTTCACTCAACTATAGGAAATCACTAATAATTACTACAGTATAGTATAGTATAGTATAGTACTATGGACTCTGGACCTGAAGGTCCTGGGTTCAAATCCCACCTCTGCCAAGCTGCCACAGTTGGGTCCTTAAGCAAGGC
>JAVSBV010000138.1:4958398-4976936 GCA_033117975.1 Parotocinclus spilosoma | reverse complement strand
AGTCTTGGTCCTCCCAAGGTTTCTTCCTACCATTTTAGGGAGTTTTTCCTTGCCACTGTCACCCTAGGCTTGCTCAAGTTGGGATTGGCCTTTTAGAACAGTGTAATATTGTGAAGCTTCTTTGAGACAATGCTCCATTGTGAAAGGCGCTATATAAATAAATAAACTTGAACTTGAACACAACACCACAGATAAAAACTTGTCATGTCTGCAAGTAATGACTCAGGTGGGCGATGCTCTAGTCTTACTTCTTACTTTTATGGTGAGTATTCATCCACTGAGTAAATACGCTATTGTAGTGTTTTTAACTGTTGAATAATTAAGCAGCACGCTGAAGTAATCGAACGTTCTCTTTACTTAACACACCATACATCACTCTCGTATAACACATGCTCCGTCCGTACCAAACTTACAGCACGTCATATTCTACACATTGATTAGACACAACAGCTTTTTACTGTAAATCGTGATATTTTATAATTTATAACATCCCTTTATTGTTAAAATTTATATTTTTTATATATATTTATAAATTTGGGGATTTTTTAATGTAAAAGTTCCGCAAAAACCCGCGAAACAGCGAAACACAGGGAACACTGTACTCTTGAGATGACAGAAGTAAGTTGGCATCAAACAAGCTGCTGTTACTGCACAATTACACACGTAAAAGATTTAATTAATCTGTTTACTTTGTTTATTTTCCCTATAGCTTAACTATTCTTAAATCTCTCATATTTTGCATCATTACTCGCAATGCTGTACATTTCTAAATGCCCATAATAACATAGTGTAAACAACTCATCACATTACCATATGAATAGACCCTGAGTCTCATTACAGTATATTTTTGAAAAGCCTATTTGCAAGCAGGAGCTGTTGGATATGGCCTGCTGAGTAAAACGGCATTATGTTCAGCAATCCCATACCTTACTCTGGATCTCCCAGGGCTTGGCAATAGCAGACAAATCACAGGCAGTCATCATCATCGCCCTGTAGTAGAAACACCACCAACATCATGCACTGACTATGATGAAGCAATATCATATTCAAGCAAAATCATATTAAGAAAGCGTAAATGTAGAAGTGCAGAAGATTTCTCTTGATGAAGGGTCAATTAAATCCATTAACTGATGTAGGATTAGAGACCATTAGTTTTCTCACATCACTATTTCTTTCCTGGTCGTCTCCAGCATCATGTACTTGGTCCAGGCATCCCAGTTCTCGTAGGTTTTAGATTGATCCACTATCTTTTGAAACATGGCCCTTTTCCTGCAAGAATGCATACTAATTAAATCAATGCCATTCTTTTGTAAAATGTCCTCTGTCTTCAGTGAGTAATGACAGATCAACAATGGTCTTATAGTTTCTATGGTGATACATCTCATCTACAAAGCTGAAAAAGCACATCAATCCCATACCACAGGCATAGTATAATATTGAGTAATCTTACTTGAAATACAAAGCCAAGTCTGTAGCAATGATAGCAATGTCCATTAAATGGATGACAATATCGTGCTGTCGCCGGTTAAGATTCTGGTAGATATTTAATGCCTGAAAAGATAAATTTATAGACACTTAAATGACTAAGAATACTAGAAAAGGCATGCATATCTGAGGTACTTGTTTCATATGCTGAAGGTGCACAGACTGAATGTTCCATTAAACTTCAATATCATGTGGTGTTCTGAAAAATTTGAGAATCATGTCACATCTCGGGCTCACTTCATCTCGCAGCAGCGTTTTGCCAAACTCCAGATGGTGCCTCTCGAGAATGGACGAGCCGTGGAGCTTTGCCAGTGGGTTCCCAGATCTGAGAAAATAATTCAATTTAGTTGAACAAAGAGGAAACAACATATTATGATGGAAATATCTTGTAAAACTAGGCATATGTAGCAAATCTATGCAGTGACCATTGTGCTACACTGGCAGTAATATCAATGACACTAATAACTGTAACAGATCATACTTCATTTGGTAGAGGTTGTTTGTCCCACGGTGGTCAATATCGTGGCAGAAGCCTGCGGTAACCATGGCCATGGCCTCCAGGTCTGTGAAGTAACGCTTCAGGTCACCGGTCTAGAAGTAACAAGGCTGGCATTACTTTTCTTACTTATTCTTTACCATTTGCAGTGAATGTACTGTTGACCGAGGTCATTACCTTTTGTATAAATACATGTATGCGCTGTATTATGTTCTGCGAAACAGGTTTTTGTTGTTTACCAAAATGTAGTGTGATGTAATGTAAATAAGTGGTGTTAAGCAGGGAACAACTTTTTTATAGCAACGCTTCAAAGTGTGTGTACAACACAGACCATAACACAGTTCCTAATTGCATGTAGTTAAATCATGAAAATAATTAAATAAAAATGTGTAAACAGAAGTGATGGCATAAATAATATTTATGGCAGTAAAAATACACATGATAAACCTTTTTTTTAGGTTGATCTGTCTATGGATGCAATGTTCGAGTTAAAAGACAGATTTTTGATTTCCCTTATAACTATAATTTTGTTTTAATTGCTAAGATCTTGGCCAATAAAACAAATGGACGTCTATCAGATGGTCTTTACTGTAAATGTTAGTGTGGCCAATATATCATTAGTAAATGTGCATAATTATAAAATTGTCTCATTCATGGATAAATTAAACAACAAAGCATATAATATAAAATAAAATAACAAAACATAAAAATAGAATAAAGCTGTATTCATGTGCACAGATGTTAGTAGTGTATGCTACCAACAGATTGTAGGAGTGTTAAATCTCTATTTGTGAATTTACATTAGCATATTAGAATTAGTCACTCTGTGACCTGAATGTCAACTTTTTCAAGTTTTCAGTGGACATGAGGACCTGTTATTTTGCTTGCCAGTTTAAGTGACATTTAGCAAAAAAGGCGTATGCATCTATTCCTGGTTCAGGGAGCAACTGCTGTAAAAGTATATTGTATTATAACACTAAGCCACATCAACTTCTTCACAAAACACACAAGTGTACAGTATTTAAATCTCCCTGTTTTTGGGTTAAAAGGACCTAAAAATGATGTATGTCTTACAAATATTATATTTAAAAGATGTTTTCCATTTATTTAGACCAAAATACATGGCTCATTTAAAAAAAAAGTTTTAGTAAAAAAGTAAAAATCAGTCAATCTTGTCTGAATTACAAGGACTAACAGCCTCCAGGTGGGGCTACGTGAGGAGCGTTATGACTCCTGAGAGCTCATTACACTCAGTGACACCTGGGAGCAGTGCTCATTACAGGCTGGACTCACACAGGCACAACTCCATCCAAGCTGTCTCATGACTCAGTGTCTGTGTTTACTGATGAGGCAACACTGAGTTTTATTCCTGGTTGCCTCATTAGCTTGATATACTCTGCTTTTAATGGTTTACATACTGGTAAAGGGTCCTATAACAGTACATATTATCATGACAAAAACACAAATTGCAACACTATGTAAGGGAATCTAGCAAATTTGGAATCACTGCTTTCAAGAGGAGTCATTTGTTTGTTGTAGCATGAGGTGCAATGAAGTCTATTTATTTGCCACAGGTCTATTATTAGCCAAGTGCATCCAGAGCATGTTGCTAACACCACCGTTTATGGCTGTCCTTACCATGAGCAGTGTGAACATAGTCTGCCCCACGTTGAAGCCGTGCCTCCAGTTGTGGTAGGTAATCTTTCTGTAGCCTTTGCCAACAGAGTACATGAATCTTACCAGCACCTGGTTGCAACAAAGCACTTCTTGAGCATTTAACTATACAGCAGTCTTTACTAATCTCTGCATATTACAAAGTACAAATTGTAAACAAGAAACAAATTCTTTCATATTCTTGCAAGAAACATTAAACTACTTCTAAATGTTACCATATAGTTAACATTAAATCTGTCCCATCCTTAAAACTAACCTCACGAGGAATGTGAAATTTGTCCACCACTCCCAGTTCATAGTACATCGAAATGCCACACTTAATCAGGTCCAGTTCTGAGTGCTCAAAGTCACAGAAATGAAACTCGTATATCTCTGACACTTTTGCATCCGGCAGAACCTCAGACTATAGAACACACAAGATAGAACTGTGAAAACAGTGTAACTGTAGAAAATCATCATACACTGTTAAATCTTTTTCAAATGACTTTTGTAGAACAAGCTAAAACCATCATATCCTTTGAAATAATACTGCAAGTTTGAATCAACTAAGTCTAGCTTTTCCTAGTTGCATTCATGCATTATTACCATCAACACTAAAATGAAAACCACAGCTAAAACTTCTGAACAATTTTTAAACTTGAATTAGTATAACACCTAGTTTGGATAAGTGATAAACCCATGATTTTAATCTTTATAAAATTGCTGAGGTACAACCAATTAACTTTCAGATAATAGGAAAATAAATTTACATTTTTTAATATATTTTAGTTACCCTTTCCAACAGTGTGATCACTTAAAAATTAGGTTTTTAATTAAGTCTTCATTTTTTTCTGCTGTAATTTCACCTATTTCTCAGCTTGAGTTTCGGCAGAAAGCTTAGTAAAAGACCCTGTCCTTTATATCTATGTTTAACATGTAACTAAAGCAAAAAATAATAACGCATTTATATAAATGAAAGCATAGGACACTTTTTTAAGAATGAAAAACAAGGATATAGTACATTGTTTAAATAAAAAATGACTTACCCTTATTATCTATTTAATATTTATTATGAAATATTGTTTTGCTAATGAAGCTGATACAGTAACTTTACATTGCAACGAGGCTGCATAAGGCTTTTCTGATTCATCGCAGCATGGAGAAACAGCAGAAAAGAAGTTTGCCTGCATAGTAATCATTCAAAATTACTGCACAGTTTCAGCTTCCTGCCATGTTATTAAAAACAAAGTTTTTTTCATTTTTTCACATTTTTGCAATAAGCCCCTTTTTAGTGAACAACATTCGCAGCTGAGACAGTATGTGTAAAATTGTAGTGGCTTAAATATAGGAAAATTTCAATAAGTGGCCAAATCAGAGACTTAAATTCAAAAGAATCTGTGGAAGAACTAAATAGAGCAGCGTATTGCCACTAACTGTAAACCTGAACTGAATTTAAACAATTATGCCAGGAAGAATGGTGAAAAAGCACCCTATCTGGATTAGCAAAGCTGGTAGAGGTGGATCCAAACAGCTTGCTCGCTATAATTATAGTATACAAATATAGTATATATATAACAAATTATAATATAACACGGTTAGAAAAGTAATTACTCCCATTATTTAATACTTCATAAAGTTATATTTTCTTTGATTATAATCAAAGAAAATAAAACTTTATGAAGTATTAAATAATGGGAGTAATTACTTTTCTAACCGTGTTATATTATAATTTGTTATATTTCTAGAACTGATGCCTTTTCTCCTTACGTAAATGGTAATAATAAACTGTACATTTATGCAGTTGATGAAACTATATAGTTTATAAACTATAAGGTTATAAGACTATTTCAAAGTGCATGATGATTGTCCACAATTACTTTAAATATGAGTAATGTTTTAATAAGAGTAAACATGTCTTGTCTTATTTTACCAGAATTGCTTCCAGTTCCTCTTCGTCACATTCATCTGGTTCTTTTCCATACACCTGTTGCGTATTCTATCACAGAATTAACAGTTCCATAAATCTAATGCATTGTAATGAGTTTGTCAATTAACCCAAATTATCATTTTAATATAAATATTCTACAACTATTCTTTTATATAGCTTCTGTAAGCACTTTTTACTGTCAGATTATTGGGTCTGTCCATTGTATATTCTAGAAACATCAGGTGCAAGATGGATCCCTAGAGTTCCCTAGAGTTAGTGGTTAAGTCCGGGGGCTACTTAGGGCCGAAGGACTGGTATGGGCGGATAACCCCCGAGGTCTTTAGTAGGATTTAATAGGACACTCCTGGTCTGACTTCTTTGTTTTAGAGCTCACGCTCGCCCTCTGGCGCTTTAGTGCTCCTCGCGATTTATTCGTATTCCGTACCTGTGCGCTCCTCGCACGGTCAGAGCTCGTGCTCTTCGGTCGTCGGCTGACTAGAGTAACCACCGGGTAAAGATTCACTCTATAAAACGTATACCGGTTTTGTTTTTTTAGTATTGCATGCACTTTCGAGCTCACTACCTCCGTGCCTCGCCATTAAAGAGACGTCCCAACCGTGCCCATGCACGTTTGCCCCGACTGACGCTTTGGCATCCTCTCGCGACTAGGTCGCGCGTTGCTCCCAGTTGGGACGCAACCTCAACGCGCCCCTTTATCCTTTCGGTTTCATTATGTTAGGAGTCTCACGCTCCGCTCTTCATCCCTTTTTAGTTGTTCTATATTATTTCCCCATTCTTATTATATGACGTGGGATAGACTTATCCTGCATACTTGGGTCCTAAATAAAAACACCACCACTGCTCGTAACAGGAAACATGCTCAAAAACTGTATAATAAATTAAGACTAAAAGCTGTAAAGAAGTCAACATTTGTGGTTAATTGAAAATGTAGTTGTGCGTCTTTGTGCCAATATACGCAAGTATTAATGTGTCTGACTAGTATTGATTCTGTCGTAAATAGCAATTGAAGCTGATACGATGTTAAATTATGAAACACATACAAATATTCTCTCATACCCATTTCTGAGTGTAGGGTAAATGCAATACCAAAAGTTTGTGGACATTACTTATAGTATGTGTTCTTTATTACTGCAGTGTATTCTTAGATAATGAATGGTGAAATGTGATCTCTGGCATGTATGGTCAAAACATTTGAGGTCAACATGTATAAGAAAATTATGTTAAAAACAGTATTGTATGAAAGGAATAATATTTTTAAAAAGAATATATTTTTTAAAAGAAAACCTACACTATACTATAAGGTAATGTCATTTAGGGCATGAACAGTTTTTCTGAATGTTATACACATGCACATTATACACACTATACACATGCTACACATGTAGTGACATACTAATATTAGAAATTTACAGTTTACACAGTTACTGAAAGTCTCTTGGCAATAATTTTTTCTAGCAGGATAGTTGACTGTACAGTCTAACCTCATTAGGGGCTATACATCATCCGGTGGTGCAAATTCTGCTCATCAGCATGTCTATCACCTACTGCCCGGACGACTGAAAACAATATTTAAATTTGCTGGCAAGACGTTTGTCACATTTCCAGACTTGCAAAGGCAATATCCACCCTGCCATCACAGGTGGTGAGAAAACGAGGTTACACTGTATATGCTTGATTGTTCCTGTGCGCTAAGCATAAACCCACCAAGATGTTCTGAATTTCATCCTTCCTGCACTTGACATGGTAAAGCACCATGTCCTGAAAGATGTCCTTTCGATTCTCCAGCTTGTTCATCTTATCATAAGTGTCCGTGTTCAGAACTGACCATCCCAGGAATTGAGTGAGAGACTGATTTGAAACAGAAAAGAATACACTTCAATCTACCTTTCTCATGACTGGGATTTAGCAAATTCAGCAATACTGTGATGATGAAATACTATTGATTTAAGAACCACACTGATGCTGCAAAAGTTGGGAGAATGTGGTTTGTTTTTTGCAGTCTTTAACAGTCTCTGTGTGAAGTGTTCATTAATCAATAATATATAGGTAGTGAAAATACAGTAAAGTGTTTGTATAATGGCTGTCTCTGCTGATTCCACAAATACCTCCATTAGTGTTTCATCCATTTCATCGAACGGCTTCCCATCTTTCCTGTTATAGAACGTGGCCACACCAACAATTTCCTCTTTCTTGTTCACGATGGGCAATGAGAGAACGTTTTTTATAGTCCAGCCTGATTCATCCAGAGGTTCTTTCTAAAAATAACACCAAAGGAGTCAGAGCACTGTAGATAAACATAGCTAATGTTCAATACTTATTTAATTAGCAGTATAATATACAGTGCAGTACAAATGTCTTAGATCACCATGCTAGCCAGGCTCGGCCATGCAGGTATTCTACAACAGTATATCAGGAGGATTCTGATTTAAAAGTTCTCTCATCTCAACCCACTGCTTCGTTTCATTTACTAGCTCCCTGTAGCTGCCCTGCCTGCATCAGATTTAAAATACTGATTCTAATATACAAATCAAACTTTTATCTGTACATTGTACCCTTTGAGACTCAAGCATGGCTCATCTTGAGCCACCCTTCAAGAATAAAGGACAAGCATCAAAACTTCAAATTAAACACAAACTACAGTACTTGTAAGCTTTTTGAAGTCATTGCCACTGAGTAGAACAACACTAACACTTCTATCCGTGAAATAAAATCTGCCACGAGACAACATTTAAGGATGATGCCGCTTTATTTCTTAACTTCTTTAATTTGTTAATTATTGCTAATTTCATAAGCAATTATATTATTGAAAAACATTCATTAATTAAGAAGTTTTTATTTTAAACTATTTTTAAGTAACTATGAACACTTTTAGAGTTCATATACTGCATATGCTCTGGAATGAAATAATAAAAAAAAATGATTATGTCTGAGATTACCTGAAAGCTAAAGAAGTCATCCTGGGCAGCATTCATTATGTTGCAGATCTGAAAGACATAGAGAGCTCCAACAGTGAGATTTACAATGACTACAAAAAAGCCCCATTCCATTAAATACTGCACAGTGCACTGATTCTACATAATGGCATACGGAATAGGTGTATTCATGGCTTTACGGCAAATACACAGTTACACAGTCTTACCAGGCCATTTTCAGCCACATATGTGGGAAGTCCACTGGCCAGAGCCCAGTGATCAGCCGGTGGGTTCCTGTCCAACACATAAAAATGCTGTAATATATTATTTTATGTTTAATTAATAATGCCTAAGCTTCTACTGCCATATTGCTGTTGCTGTAATTATGCTGTTTTGTTCATGAAGTCTTTTTTTATGAAAAACATTACCTTGTTATGGCAGCAACAATTAACTTTATCCCATAATATATCAGACCACACTGTAATTAAAATCCAGGTAATACAATGGTGAGATCAATGATAAGAAATGAGGAGTGACTTACGGTATTACTTTAATATCCTCCTTTCCATGCAATATGTAGTCGATCACTTTGTAAAAGTTGATTTCCTGAGAGAAAGGAAATAGATTAAGCTTCTCCTGAAGTAGCACCGTGTTCAATTTGTTTAAAGTCATATTATGTGGCGCTCACTCTGCCGTCAGGAGTCTTTGGACCTGAATAAGGAGGCACCTCACCCATCAAAACTGGCCAGAGGTCAAAGAACTCCTACAACATAAATAATACACATAATTGAAGGAAAGTATACAACTAAAATTGCAGCACAGATATCCCAGAAAGATAAGACTTCAGCAATGACCTTAGTTTTGGTCATGTCCAGCAGGCCCACAGAGTAGCGGTCACAGTTGAGAAAAGCTCGCACTGTATAAAGGGCTTTGTGAAACTGCCGTTCAATGTCGGTCAGCTCCTCAAACACTTTGCTAGCAGACCAGAGCAAAACCTGCAAAGATTGTAGAAAGGCAAACTTGAATAAAGCCAAAACCAAAACAAAATGGCAAAAATGTGTTCCCATGTTCTATTAATCATACCTGTCCTCTTCTGGTTTCACAGTTATGCAGGTAGCTCAGGTGAAACACACGAAGAACAAGATTGGCAAAGTTCAAATATTTATGTAATGCCTAAAAAAAACAAACATGATATATACTGTCAGTTCCTCTTTGTAATCCCATCATTTTTGTGTTGTTATTATTATTATATATATATATATATATTTTGTTTTTGTGTCCACACCTGTTTGCCCTCTTTAGTGTTCTGATCGCCCGCCAACATAAAGATAGGGTCCTCATTCCCTGCCTGATCGTTTTTTTACACATGTGGTTCTGTCTTTTGCTCTGGTTTATTTTGCAGTTTTCATGTTTTTCATAATCGTATTGTGAATTCTTCTCTGAGAAATTTGATCTTTTGTCTATGTTCCCTTTTTTTTTTTTTTCATTTTTTTGGACATTGTGCTCTGCTGGTTCCCATCCCCATGTTTTTGTGGGAGTGTTTACTTTTAATTTTTAAACTTAAAATGTGCTGCTTTTTCTGCTTTTAAAATGTAAGGCTTTAATTTGGCTTTAACTAGTCGCTTTTTGACCTTTGAAGATTTTTTCCTGCTTTTGGAGGATCTTGCCTGTTTTTGGACTACTTAAGTGATTTATCATGCACAGTATTATTGTTTTCTTTGTGTAATAAACAATTGAATTTTTATTGGTCCCATAAACACATCCTTATTTTTGCAGTCCAACCTGACTTATACAGTTTTATACCGATTTATTTGAGCATACTCTGAATGGTCACTTTGTCAACGACAACCATCTAGTAATGCATTGGACCTCCTTTGGCCTTCAAAACAGCAGCAATTTATCATGGCATAGCATCCACTAGGTGTTGAATTTGTTTTCTGAGAAATACTGATCCATGCCACCTGGATGGTTTTACAAAGCTGATATGACTTAGATGGGAAAATGTATACTCTGAATAGTCTAATCTACCTTAACCCAGAGATACTCTGTAGGATTAAGGTCTGGGGACTGAACAGGAAAGCAATGAAAACTTGCTGTCATGTTTCTGGACCCCTGTAGAATGGTGCACTGTCCTGCTGAAAATGTTCTTCCACCATAGGACTGAAACAGCTGAAATAATAGTATGAACTTGGTCAGCCACAGCACTTGGGTAACTCCAAACGTCCATCCAAAAGTTTTACAGGAAACAGAGATACCATTAGTTCACCTCCAATAACCTGAACTGTTGAAACCTGTTTCATCCACGAGTTGTTTGCATTCCATAAGATACCCATTTGCTACATGATTTTCCTTGATCATGTTATTTTTGGTATACTCTATACATCATTTTACAGTGATACTCCACAGGGTTGGCATTCTTTGAAATATTCACCACAGCACAACGACCATGCCTTGTTCGCTCAGATTGCAAGGTTGTCCCATTCTAATGTGGATTGACAGTGATACAGATTAACAGAAAACCTGCTTCCTTGGTTTTAGGCTGGTCTCTAGGGTTACATGTCTTATTTCCATAAAGGGAAGCTCCAATCGTGAAAGGGCTGGTGACTCTAATAAAGTGACCACTCAAAATAATGCTCACCAGGTTTAATTTATACGAATCTTAAGTGGAACAATTGAGAAAAAATGAACAATATGAACAATAAGAAAGTTTGTGAACCTCTTGGAATGACCAGAGTTATTATTTGCATCAATATTTAATGAAATGTAGCCTGATCGTCATCCAAGTCCTAATTTTTCCAAAACAAATAATACAGCTTCATGTCTTTAATAGTTGTATTGATTCATTATTTATAGGCCAGAAAAAGTATGGCGTCCAATGGCCACTCACTGGGGTTGTGTCCAAAAGTTTGGCTGGCAATATATACCTACATTTTGTCATATAATATTAATGCAATTTGAACTGTTGGTGAAATTAGAGTTGCATCTAAAATATGCAGCCAGTAGCATCAGAAATTGACTGTTATGCAAGACTAGATGTGGATTAATGAACAATAACTGTGAAGGGGCAAAAAATTCACCGCACACCTTACTGATGGTCTGATGGTTAAAAACCTTGTTCAAAGGCCCAACAATGGCTAATCATCCTCACAGTGCTGCCCATATGCTGAAATATGTGTATTCAGGGTTTTACAAACAATATTCTCAATTAAAGAAATAATGCTGCACATGCCAAAGCAGTAGCAGTAGGACACTGTCATGTCATATCACTGCTGTGAAAGATCTTTTTCTCATCAGAAGTGTAGCTGAACTACGGGCAGCCACCATGTTGGGTGTACACTATTTTTCAGTGTCATCTGATAGTAACACAATGTGATGTTCAATACTAAATAACTAGAGTATAGAAGGCAGACTGGTCACCTCTTCATCCTGCGCGTTGAAACTGGGACCACCTATCTTATTCACCGCCATGATGACAGCCACCACATCCTTGCCGTTCATAATGGGAGTAGCCAGCACGTTCTTAGTCTGGTACTCTGTCAGTACATCCACAAAGTCACTGAAGTGGGGGCTCTGAACAAAGAACCAGATGTTAGAAATTACTTGAAAATCACTTGGAAATAGCTTTTAAGGCAATTGTAAGTTATAAAGCGTGACATTTTCCTTTAACATCATGCATCATTTTGACAGGAATTCAATTTGCAATTAGTTCGTCAGTCTGACACTCATTTGACTTTCTTCCAGTTAAACAGCCCAAACTGTCACACAGATGCAATTTTGTATAGTCCTGTTTAAACATTCGTTTACGAGTGGTCACGTCAGCAAATGACTATGTGCCATATATCTGTCTCAACATATGGATCAGATCATATGATCAAAACATTACAAATACAGAATTAAACGCTTCAGTCTCAAGTTACATTTCTCTAAAAGCTCAGATGGCCATCTTTAATGATTTTCTACCAATCAATGATTAATGATTTTCTATCAAAGGTTGCATCTATACACAAGGTTGCATCAAGACTAGTCGTACATATACTTATGTACACTCGGGTAGGGCCAATTTAATGTAATCAAGTAAGCTTATGTATATCTTTGGATTGTGGGAGGAAAAAGGAGCACCCACAGAAAACATATGTTGACATGGGGAGCACATGCAAACTCCACACAGACAAGACCCAGGCCACTCCACTCTGGGAATAAACCCAGGACCTTCTTGCTATGATGCAGCAGTGCTACCGACAGTGTCACCCCTGAAACATAAGTAAAAGGTATTTTCTTCTGCTGGAGTCACAGCATATCGTATTCCAAATGTGACATATTTAACCCCTTTGCTGCACTTTACACATTTCTGTTGAGTCTTAATGAAATTACAGGACAAGCTTTGGCCAAAATAGCACATTGATCAGGCAGCAGTGCACCCTTTTCATCCTGTCTAAAACAGCCCTTTTGAGAACGATCGGTTTGAGCACCTGCTTCTTAAAATGATAATGAGTCACTGCTCACCCCATGCTACACCCCATGATTCACAGCTTCAGGTAATTCCTGTGAAATTGCTTCATTATTTATTAAATGGTGTCAAAAAAGAATTGATTTGTTTTATTTTTTTTTTTTATAACATTCACATTAAATAACCGGCAGTAAACAAAGCTAATGTTGCTTACGTCAGTCTTATCATGTGCCCTAATTGTGATGGGGTTCAATTTCTATTAGGAATGGACTCCTAATCCATAGGGCCTTGAATCATTGACATGACTCGTCTTGGTATTGACTTCAGTTGTTAAGATACATTACTTCTTTCAAATAGTAGTTTAATTACTTACGTGCTATTTGATTTAAGAAGTTATCTTAGAACAGAGTGGAAACCGTGAGGTTTCTATCACATACCGCTGCTGCGAACCTTATCCATTTTTGTAATCTGGGGCTGGAGGCAGATGTTTTAATATGTGCAACCAACAACAAAGTTGTACAGTTTTAATTCGTGTATCCATGTGATTTAAAACAAAAGTTTTGCCCAGCCATTTTAAACATTGAGTTTTTTTATCACATGCTGCTGCAGCAAACTTTATCCATTTTTGTAATCTGGGGCTGGAGGCAGATGTATTAATATGTGCAACCAACAACAAAGTTGTACAGTTTTAATTCGTGTATCCATGTGATTTAAAACATAAGTATTGCCCAGCCATTTTAAACATAAGTGTTTCGTAGTGGGAAATATGAGTAACAGCTGACTGACTTTGTTTAACTTTTTAATAGTGCCCCTGCTAAATTCTTATACAGAATTGAACCTTTTTTTTATTATTCATTTTTTTAAAGCGCCAGTATCGCAATAAAAACCGAATAGAAATCGAAAAAGTAAATGTGTGGTATGGGCCATCTCTATCCAGCAAATGTCACTAGATCATTTATGTTGTAATTTGGCCCAGTGCTAGATAAGCATGTACACTGCTCTCGAAGTTAGGGGATATATCAAATGAATATGAAGCGACTAAAAAAGAATAATTTGACTTTATCCAAATAAACAAGGTCACCAGAAAAGAAAATGAACGGTCAAAAAAAAGCTGTTTGATTACGCAAATGAGATTCAGACTCGATTATCGTGATTGAGCAGCAAGTGATATATTCATAAGGGTGAACAGAAACATGTCAAACTGGACCATAGTGCCCTACATTGACTGTTCAGTAGGGTGTATGGCCATGTATTTTAAAAACTTATGCAGTTAATAGGGTCTTCAACCAAGGGCTGTAATGAACTATGATATATTAAGCTTATTCCTTATTGTCAAATCTTGTCATTTTGACATAAGATGAAAGATGCTCCAGCAATTAGCCCAGTTTCTACAGGTGTTTGATTCGTTATAGATTTAAAAAAATTGATGATTCTTTTGTAGTTTGTTTGATTGTAAGGTACAGATATAGGCAGCTATTGTTTCAGGTGTAGTCGATGAAAGCCGTCACTGTTCCGCTGACGTGAGGAGCACAGCTTTAGTCACTGACCTTGAGATCTAATCCAGGGTCACTCTAATTCAAGATAGATTAAAGAGCTTTATTCTCTGCAGGGTGCATGTCCCAGGAGAGGAACAATCACTGCGCCAGTTCTTCTCTAGCCTACTGTATTGTAACTGTATTGTTGTCATCGTGGTGTAAATAATTAATATAATGGGCAATCTCTTTCAAATGAAAGATAAATACTTAGCATATCGATTACAACTATCTGGTATGAACAAATGTATCTGGCTATTTGATTAAATGTGTATAAAGTAGGAAGGAATTGCCACATCTGCAATTCAGAGACTTTGTAGTTTAGTCACACATTCCCATCGACAAAGATAAAGGCAGCCAATTTATTACAAGTGATTATGTGCTCTGGAGGGGTCATATTCTACAGACGATAAGGATCTCCCAAGATGAGCAGGTTTTCATGCTCATGGAGTGAGACCGTCTGTTCCTCTCTGAAGTGATGGCTTCTCATTAATCAAATAGAGAGCAGAATTTCATGACTAATACCTCAGACTATTGTTGTGAACATCTGGCTGTGTGTGTTACTCTGCAGCAGGATGATTCGGGTTGAAATCAGTCTAAAAACAGTACTATCCTGCAGAAATGAGTCCTCTGTTTTTTTTTAGGTTTTTGCCACAAATTACAAATCATACGGGCAAACAGGTGCTTAAGAAATAAGCTTTATTAGTATAGTAGTGTAAGGCAGTTTAAACCAACATACTAACAAAGTGATTATTAAAGGGTGAAGAATGGAATTGAGCTTCAATTTTATTTCAAACGAATGTTACAGTTATGTGGAGAAATCACTTTTATATTTTGTATGGTGCTTCAGATGTCATATATATACATATATATGTGTATATATATCTCCAGACTGTTGGTAATGAGAGGTGTAAAATTGTAGTCTTACACTGCTCTCTACTGGTCTAAATAATATTCTAAATAAAACGTGGACCAATTTTACATGGGATTAAGTAAAACAGTGATACACTACATTGCCAGATGTATATATCCATCACTGTAAAGCTTGCTGCAAACAGGTTTATAATAGGAAGCATGAAATCTTCACAGACAAACAATAGCAGTAGTGCATGGGTTGCACTGAATGCCTCAGTGACTCTCAATGTTTCTAAGACTTTTAACAAGTCGGTCAACATTTTGCCCTGCCCTCCTGAATACAAAGATAATGGTATGAACAAATGGTTTGAGAGCTTTTGTGAAGAACTTGGCTGACTTCAACATAGGCCTAAGCGTAACATTGTTAGACACCTTTGATATGAACTGCAATGCAAACAAAAGAGATTTTAACCAGAGCTATAGATTTTACTGATTACATTGGATTAGGGTTAGAAGTGTTGATAACGTATTATTAATTATTTTAAATAATTACAGGTTTTTTCCTTCCTGATCCCTGATTTCTCTTGAGTAGTTTCTTTAATGTGATACCACAATTTCTTGCTAAAATACATGATAATTCGCAGGTTTTGAATGTGTGTTATTATTCTAGGCTTTTACACGTTTGATAAATTAGAAGCTAAGAGAAATTTGATCGACATTCCAGTTATTTATGTTTTCTTAGTTTTTCTGGTCATTGTAAATGCCTAGCAGTAGCAAAATAAAGGCAAGTTAACTTGTTTTAAATTACTGTTTTGCCACTACTTCAAAAGTTACTACAAACGAATACACCAGTTTTTGGCACCAGACCTGAAGATTGTTTGGTACTAGATGTTGGCCTACCTGTGTAACATCAGGTACGTTAACTGTCTTCTTAACAGTGGCTACATGGCCCACGATGCCCATGTCCAGCGGATAAACGATCTCACTGTCTGGAGGCACTAGGCACTCATCCATTGTGGCATCTTTGTGGACGTTGAAGAGGCGTGTGGCCAGTTCGGCCGTGCCATTCCTCTGTCGGTACATGAAGAGGCTCATACGGTCAGCTTGCATGATAAAACTCAGGTGCCGAATAAGATTGAATACTGCCTTCTCCATCTGTAGGTGGTCCTGCAGGTCTCGCACCATGTCAAACACGACCTCGCTCTCCTCCACAGAGCTGAGGTTATGGTACTGGCTTATGTCCAACTCTGTCTTCTTGGATGTTGACAGCAGCTTCGAGATGACCTGAGCCCTAAAGTGGGAATCATAATATTGCTTGGCAAATGCAGGATTACTGTCCAGAAACTTCTCGGCCACATCCTGGTTTATTACAGCCATGGGACTGAGAGGAACACTGTACTTCTGCTAAAACTTTCCCCACAAAACTGTGCTCACACTTACATCAGGGGTTGCACTGTCCTAAGTGCCTAGGCTGGGGTCAGAACAAATAGGGATTATGAGGACTGATTTAAAGAGGCGTGTATACTTATAATCCTTTGTCCAGTTGCACGTTGGATCATGAAATTTGCATGACAGTAATCACACTTACAATAAACCAGAATGCTGATAGGCAAAACACTTGTAAACACACACACACACACATATATATATACATATAGTGTTTTGCCTAGTTGCAAGGAAGAACTCCTTTAATGTTCGTTATTTATTTTAAATTGGATTACTAATTAAAGTTATATTATTTACTTACTTATTATTAGCTTAATTTTACTATTACTACAACTTATTTCAATGACCATCTAGGCCACCCAAGGAGAATGGGTCCCTGTTGAGTGTTGGTCCTCCCAAGGTTTCTTCCTACTACTTTCAGGGAGTTTTTCCTTTCCACTGTCACCCTAGGCTTGCTCAATTTGGGATTGGCGTTTGAAGATAATATTATATTGTAAAGCTGCTTTGAGACAATGCACCATTGTAAAAAGCGTTATATAAATAAATTTGACTTTGACTTTGACAGAGACCTTTGAAAGAACAAGACCCAAAATTACAACCCAACCTTGTTGATCTGAGAGTTATTTGTAAGAATTAAACAAACCTACCTAATGAGCACATTTGGAGTAATAGTTTAAATATACAGAAGCTAAATAAAAATTATAGGCACCAAATTTAAGAAAATATATTAATTAAGATTTTATAGAATAATCCCTATGATAATAAATGAAACATAATGTAATATTAAGAAGAGTATAATAAGCATATAAGACAATAGTGTATATAAATAAAATATTACATAAAACAGCACACCCCATCTAGCTGGTTCTCTTGGATTCTTGAACATGGCCCTTAAGGCACAACTGCTTGGATTCTAAGATTGTGTACAGCACATCTTTAGTTTAATAACAATCCTTAATGAATGTTGTTGTTTAAAAAAGTAATCACTAGAACTGACAGTGAACTCAGTGTCCTTATGTTAAAAAAGAATACCTGGAAAGAGACTGGAGGGGGTTTTATAAAACAGAAAAAAAGTTATATCACTATATGTAAACACAACAAGATGGAGACACTCATAGTATATAAGCCAGCTAAAACATTGGTTACATGGTTGATAAGGGGTTGCTAGGCAATTGCTACCTGGTTCCTATGTGGCTCCTACCTGGTTGCTAATAGCAATGACTAAAGGTCGGTTAGATGTCTATGTTTCCGAAATTTCGACAGAAAAGAAATGCGAATTAATTCATGGTTCCATGCGCTAACAGTTATGTGAATGAACTTTGGATGATGGTAGACAATATGATTAGGGGTGACATTTAATCAAACATAAATGGAGAAATTCTTTCTGTTAGTGTAATATTCTTTGCAAATTTACAATACAGAAATGTGTGTGTTGGTTAAACACAGCAGCTCACATGACATTGTGACATTGGCATTTAGCAGAAACCCTTATTCAGAGTGACTTACAACTTATAGTCTTAAAGTTCAAGTAATGGTGGGTTAAGGTTCTTGCTTAATGACCCAACTGTGGCAGCTCTGGCAGAGGTGGGATTTGAACCCTGGACGATCAGGTCCAGAGTACAGTACCTTAAATGCTAGGCTACAACAGTCCTGATACTTAATAAAACCCACCTCTTTATAGGCTTAGCCATAAACATCAGGACAGTTCATAATCTTTCCCCCCCCCCTCTCTATCTATCTCTCTCTCTCTCTCTCTCTCTCTCT
>JAVSBV010000138.1:4940952-4958298 GCA_033117975.1 Parotocinclus spilosoma | reverse complement strand
AGCTGAAAGACAAATACATATGTATGGACAGATGAATGTCTTTACAACGTAAAGATTTTAACATTTTGCATATTTTTACTGGCAAGTTTTTCTTTGTTTTGTTACAAGTTAGATTTTCGAGCTAACTCATGGGCCGTTTAAATAATGACGACGGACAGCGGTTAGAACGCCCCTTGCTCAACGGTTATCAAGTCGGACGTGTTCTAGCACGTGACGCAACTGTAACCACGTGATCTTTTGCTAAGGATGGATTCGGTTGTGAGCTTAAGTTTTACAGCGCAGTTTATCTGACAGTCCCGGTAAAGTTAAAACTGCAGCATGGAGGATTTGATAAGCTGTAAATGATTGTGTCAAGTTTATGAGGTAAGTAGCAGTTGTTTTATCTTTGCGCGATTTAATTGCAGTTTCTCCGGCAAAGTACACGCAGGGTGTGCGGTGGAAGTTACACGTTACAAGTTTTCAATGGTTCCATTCAGGAGCCACCTTGCTTCGATCAAGTGGAACTTTTTAAAACTCGGACACTGTATCATAAATACTGTTTGTTCAGTTTGTGGATTGTACTTGTAACTAGCTTAAACGAACGTTTAATTCCGAAAATAAATTTGTAATGTGATTAGTCTCTGTTTTGTGTGCGAAGTTAAAAGTAAACCAAAATGTCATTATTGAAAAAAGGCCAACGACTTTTGGACATTACTCCAAAAAAAACTATGGCTCCTGAAAAACATGAATCGGGTCAGTGACGTGCTTCCATTAATTTACATTTATCTTAGATAGGCCTATTTTACGGTGTCATGTGGTGGATTTATGGAGCTAGCGTGCAGTAAACTGGTGCAAGTAGGAACCAATCTTGGACGGACCTTTTTAGTCCAGCACACTTACAAAGTAACACTTTCTAATATTTCAGTTGGCATAAAGCATGTGTTTAGAATGTAGAAAGAGATCGCACTACACTGAGAAATCCCACACAAATGGAGAACAAGCAGCCTAGACATAGTCCGTGACTAGGCCAGGATCTAAACCCAGGTTACTTAACAGGACAGCCCCCTCCTCCCCACCACTATCCGAAATATAATGAGGTACAGAAAGTGTTGCTGTCTTAAGGCCAAATCTACAGACTGTCCCACATGTCCAACATTTAATGTCTGTTTGTCCTGGTCAGGGTTGTGGATGTGTGGTCCTTATCACAGAGAACACAGGGTACATACATAAGTGTGCCCTGGACGGGATGGCAGTCCATCATTAGCTGGTATTGGTCTCTATTACAGCTCTGGGAGGTCCACCAACTGCCTCCGTTCTCTCAAGACAAACAAGCCTGTGTCTCAGGAGTGCTGAGCTAGCAATGCCAGACTGCTGAACCATCCGAGCATCCATCATAGATTAAAAGAATATTTATATTTACATGTTTAGCAGACACCCTTATCCAGTGTGACTTACAATTAATGCAGTTTTACAAGATGCAGTTGAACTATGTTGCCACTGTTGCTCAAGGTCCCATGCTGTGGTGGAATAATATAATTCTATTTGTAAGAATTAGGTTACTGATGAATCATCCAGATTTATTAAATAAAAAAAAACATCTATCAAATAAATCATCTGAAGCAAAATATGACATTCCAAGCAACTTAGGACTAATCGCTTTTTACAAAGACTCTGTAGTGCTACCTTGGTTGAACCCTCAACAGCCATGTCATTAGTTCTTAATTTGAGCAGGTTAGTCTCTGCTTTCTCAGTGCTGTTGTAAGTTTAAACTCTTTGTCCTTCCAGGGAATGTGAGCTCTTATGATATCTGATAGCGCAAGTTATAACAAGGCACACAAAGTTGTTTAGGTTTAAACAGATCAACAGATATACACACACACATGCACGCATTAGATTTTCATTTTGGTTTGGGTTTGTAGGCGGTACGAAAGACTAACAACAGATGGGGGCTTTGTGAAAATACTGCTGTAATGTTGTCGTAATAATCAGGTCCACTCTGGTTATTATTCTATTTGCAACAAACAGGTAACTGAATAACTTGTTACTGATAAATTGTAGATGATTCATTTATTGATAAGACGGTGGGTTTGACATTTTGTTCGGGAATCTGTAGGAAATGTAGACTTGTATGCATTACTGGTAGGTGTTTGCTTTAGAGGAGCACCCTATAGTTTACTTCTGTAATGCGGCAAGTCTCTTTATTTGATTAGAAGTTGCTTAGATTTATTCTCTAGGGTCCTTTGTACCGTCTTCAGATCATAGCATGGAATTCAATTCGCTTTGGGTTGAGGGGTCAAATGAAACTCTATACAAAGGGCAATTTTCACATTCAATTTGAAATCTTTAAACAATCAGAATGTCATTTCTCACTGACCACTTTCCGCACAAAACAGACAGTACAACGAGCAGACGTTACCAAGGAATAACAAAATCCGTTACGCGTGGTATGTTTTAAGGTTATGAGAAAACAAGTCATGGAATATGCTACTATTTGTTGTATGTTAAATAAATTGAAGTATTAAATATACTCCTTTAGTATTTGGTCAAATAAAATGTTATACACTTGGTCAAATAAAATGCATCATATACACCATGCAATAATTTCATGAAAACGGGAGAATTTCGAAACTAAAACATTCGTCTTCTTCAGGTCCTATTTGACTGTTTTAATTATTATGTTTTTTTTTTTCTAGAACTGTCCTTTTTGTTGTTGTTTTTTTCTCTCAATAATAGTGCATTGGGACAGCAGCTGTATATTATGCAGAATTTAACGTATGTGCATTTACAAATGTAATAAACACTGGCCAATGACCACTTAAGTTTATTCATTGTAAATAATTTAAGTGAATTTCAGCCAGGTGTAAATGGCTCCACCTTTGCCAGATGCATCTTATGTCCAAAATCACTAACATTATAGCATTTGTTATCCCATAATAGTGGCATTGCTGGTACCTTTGCTGTTAAACTGTTTGTCATTATGCGATCTGTGTACGATGTTAGAAACTATGGTCACTAACGCATGGATGCAGAGTATATACTGGCTTTTAGACTTTAGACTGGATTTTTGTCGTTTCTTTCTTTATTCACTCGGAAGACTAAATGTTTTTTAAAGGCATGCTCAGATAAAGTTTGATTAATGGCATTGACTGGTGATATGTTGCAAATATTTGCTATATAGTACCAGTCCTTGGATCATGATAAAATTATTTGATGTGTACTCAGACGTCTAATAACCTTCCAGTTTCACCAGACTAAGATGAAACTTTGTGTTGTGTTGTTTCTGTGTCCTGTGTAGGTTTGCACTACAATGTTGTCCACAAATATTGGTTCCCATGAAACATTGCAAACGTGAACTAAACAGCTGTTAAAGAGCATTCTTTATTCCTTGTCATTTTACAATGGCAGAGAGAAATAAATAAAACTTCTCAGGAAATATATATTTTTTTAATCAACTGTTGCTTGTAACAGTTTTTGCCACTTGTAGAAATTCTTATGATTGAAATTGAGTTCCAATTCCCTTACTTATCAGTCGATATGGAAAAAAAAATGGGATGTGAATATAAATGTTTTTTAGTATCAGGCAATACAAGAAACTACAGACTACAAGAGACTAGCCAGTTAAATGTCCATTTACATTATCAGGACAGTAATTAGGTTTTTAAAGCAATTAGATATGTTAAGAATAAATCTGGAAGAGGAAGGAACAGTGAGTCCACTTAATAATCCAATAACTGCAGAAATTTGGTTAACTTGCGTCTTTACAAGACACAGGCAGTGATTGGATTTCTACTTTGCAGCCAGCCAATGAACTCACAGAAATTCATGATGTAATCTTAAAACTATTTGATTATGTGAAGCATTTAATGTTTATTTTAGCATCTTAACAGTCCGTTTTGACTAAGTTGACTGGAGCTCCAATATTTTTGGAAAGCACGGTAGCAGGTTTTTGATGCATTTGTTAATAGTGTGCTTTCCTTCAAGGTAAGACTGGTTTACTACATGATGTTGGGAAATGAGGACAAGCTGGTTGCAGCAGACCCTAGGCCTGACACTCTGCTTATCCTAGAGGAAGAAGAGAAGGTGGTGAAACCTTTGAAGTTGATGTTGTGTCGAAAGCTGAAAACGCACTGTTCCTGTAGCCCAGCCCGAGCCAAAGCCCTGCTCTTCAAATCTATACCCATCCTAAAATGGTTACCTCAATATCGAATTAAAGATTGGCTCTTGGGCGACCTGATGTCAGGCCTTATCGTTGGCATCCTGCTGGTTCCTCAATCCATCGCTTACTCTCTGCTGGCGGGCCAGGACCCAATCTATGGTCTCTACACGTCGTTCTTCTCCAGTATCATATACGCGTTGCTCGGCACATCCAGACACATTTCCGTGGGTATATTCGGTGTGCTGTGTCTGCTGGTGGGTCAAGTGGTGGACAGGGAACTGGCACTGGCTGGATATCTCACTGATCAAGAAGGGAATTTTACTAGCCAGGTGAACGGCACTGCGGAGAACTGTGATCGTAGCTGCTACGCTATCATCATAGGAGCCACAGTCACCTTCACAGCAGGAGTATATCAGGTATGTGCCTGCTCAGAACAGAGTTAGAGGTTCATTTATTTATCATCATGTTGCTTTGTGTATTTCTCCTTTATATGTTTTCACACAAAAATGCATTATGCACTAATTGCATATGAAAGATTGGGGCTTTATTTTCTATTTGTGAATTGCTGTAATAAAATATATTATTGACACCTCACATGATAAGGCCATGCAACAAAATTCTGGAGGTTATGAAATAATAGCACACGGCCAACATTTATTCTGTTACTTTTGATAACACTTGTTGTGGTGTTTACAGTTTTTATTGATTTAAGTTGCTTGATCTCTTTAATTTCCTTAAGCCAACGCTGGAGTTAAGAAGTCACAGTTTAAGGGAACTGTTAAAAATAATAATACAATGATCCTGATTTTGGCCATAGCAAGCACTATTGCTGTTCTGTTTTGCAAGTAAATTTTGTTATTCTTCAGAAATAAGAAGAGATGTTTTTCACTCAGTTATTTAAGATATGGTGAAGCTTGACCATACAATATTAATCCCCTCGAGTTTCTAATTATTTATTTTTATTGTAGGAAACTGTTTGTTTAAAAACTTATTTAAGAAAATGTGTTTTGTTTACACTTCACATGAGCAGATGTATTTTTACACCCACACTAGTGCATCCTGAAGAAACGGCTGCATTTGGACTCTTTTAAGATAAGTGGCTACAAATTGTCTCACATCCAGTGAAACCATGAACTGCAGCTTGTCTCCTTGACAACCAAACCTTGCTCACAACGCTAGAGGTGTAACAGGCAGGATCTCCCAGCTGGCCTGGGAACAACTGGGGATTTCTCAGGGTGAGCTGGTAGAAGTTGCAGGGGGATGGAGGTGCCTGGGCTTCTTTACTTGCCATGCCACCACCGAGACCCTGTAAGGGATAAGTGGAAAAGATGATGATGATAATAATAGCAGGCTCATCTGTGATAGACCACTATGCAGTCCTAATCTATTTATTTTATGTGATTTCAGATACTTATGGGTCTCCTTCAGGTGGGCTTTGTCTCTGTCTTTCTTTCCGACTCTCTCCTGAGTGGTTTTGCCACTGGAGCTTCTCTTACCATCCTGACCTCACAGCTAAAGTATCTGCTTGGCCTGAAACTACCTCGTGCTCAAGGTTGGGGCACTTTGATTAAAACCTGGATCAGTCTGTTGAAAAACCTGCACCAAACCAATATCTGTGATCTCATCACCAGCCTTCTATGTCTGTTGGTGCTGATTCCCACCAAAGAGCTCAATGACCGCTTTAAATCCAAGCTAAAGGCACCCATTCCCTTTGAGCTGTTTGTCGTCATCATTGCCACACTGGCTTCTCACTTTGGACAGTTCCAGGAGAAATATGGATCAGGGGTCGCTGGGGCCATTCCCACAGGATTCATGCCACCTCAGCTGCCAGACTGGAATCTCCTACCCAATATAGCTGTCGATGCTTTCTCGATAGCTATTGTTGGCTTTGCCATTACCGTTTCTCTATCAGAGATGTTTGCTCAGAAGCATGGCTACATGGTGGATCCCAATCAGGAGATGTATGCCATTGGGTTCTGCAATATCATTCCGTCCTTTTTCCGCTGCTTCACTACCAGTGCTGCCCTGACCAAAACTCTGGTGAAGGAGTCCACGGGCTGTCAGACTCAGCTCTCAGGTTTAATAACTGCTCTAGTTCTGCTGCTGGTGCTTCTAGTCATCGCCCCTCTCTTCTACTCACTACAGAAGTAAGTGGATTCTACAATTCAGTGTATTAAATGTTACCAGAAGTTCTGGATTTCAGGACCGGTTATTTGCTAGAGCACTGTACAGAATATTCCTGGTAAGCCCTGATAATACTTAAGGCTTCATACCCCAGGGAAATGGCCATAAAACACTTTACTAAAAAAGTATTGGAACAGTAAGGCCAATCCTTTTAGTTTTGATGTAGAATGAAAACATTTGTTTTTTATATTAAAGGGTGAATATCCAACAAGATCAACATTTAAACTTTTTTCCCCAGGTATTTACATCTGAATCTAATGCACAGTTTAAAATATCTTAAAATGTTTTTTTTTTTTTTTTGTCCTAAAGTTGCAAATATTTTTTTGAGCAAAAGTTTTGGAACAGATCTTAAATAGATTCAACTGAATACAACTTTAGTATTTAGTTGCAAATCATTTGCTTGCAAGAACTGCATAACTAAACCTTTGCATTATTCTTTTGCAATGTTTTTCCTTGCTTTCACTGCAGCCTCTTTCAGTTGATGTTTGTTTTGGGTGGCTTACTTCCAGCAGACCGCTCATTAACAGGTAAAATGCATGCTCTGTAGGGTTTAAGTCTGGAGATTGACCAGGCCAGTACAAAATTTTCCATGTCTTGCCCTTGATTCACTCCTTTATACTTTTAGCAGTGTATTTAGGATCGTTTTCTTGCTGCATAATGAAGGATCTTTCAATTAGTTTGGTAGCATCTTATTTAAAATTGGTAGACAAAGTGTTTCAGTAGATGTAGTTTAATTGAACTTTTGCCATCTAGCGTGACATCATTGATAAAGATTAATGATACCGTCCCAAAAGAAGCCATGCAAGCCCATGCCATGACGTTACCCCCGTTGTGTTTCAGTTCCAGCATGGCCTTCCTATTCTTGTTAACTAGTGGCTTTCTTGTCCAAGACAATCCAAACGGTTTTACTGGCCATGGCAAATATTTGTTCAATGCCTTTGATTAAATTTCTTTCTTCTCTCAGCTTCACAATTGCTTGTTTTTTTCACCAATAGACAGCTCTCTGGTTTTCATGTTGGTTACTCCTCCAACTATAAATGAACAACCTACACAGGTGAAACCCAAATTGAAACTGAGCATTCAGACATTCAGCGCTATTTATTGATTGAATAATCAATGTAGCACACTTGAGCAGCAAAACACTTCACAGTAACATGTTGCAATACTTTTGCTCCCAAGAAAAATGAGTGGGTTCATACAGAAGGTGCTATGTCTAGATGTAAATACCTGGAAATAAAAGCTAAAATGTTGATCTTTTGTTTCATATTCATCTTTTAATGTCAAACCTAAATGTTTTTGGTCTACAGCAAAAATAAAAAGATTGGCCTCACTGGTCCAATACTTTTAGAGCGGAGTGTATGTTAACTTTTTATTTTTATTATTATTATTATTATTTTTTTAAAGAAAATACATTTGTTTGCTGATGTTTAGTTACTATTAGATGGTGCGGCAGTTTGCGTTTGTCCTTCTTTAAACAATAATATGAATTTAAATACATTATGAAAACTTTCAGTACATTGCTTTTCAGTACAATATAGTAATTGTTATCTTTGTGTCTTTTATAAAATTTGCATGGATGTTGCAAACGATGCAAAAAGGTGTTGCACAGCATTACCTGGAATATTATTACTCTAATTACCACAATTAATGTAATAGCACAGATTTGTGTTCATTGCTTATTTAGCTACATTCTTGTCACAACTACACCTGTTCCACACTGCAGTTCTTATCCATAACACCCCCCAACACACACGCACAAACTCCATCAGCGACTATGCACATCTGTGTCGCATTTGTTATTATAACCCTGTTAATTTGAATGCTGCACTTTTACTGTTTGATTGTTTCTGCTCATTGTGACCGAGCATTTGCAGTTCTGATTCTGGCTACTTTTGTGTAGGAATCCAGAGACATTTCTGACTTTGCATTGGCCTGTTGCAGCTACCTCGAATTCCTACCAATCACGACATTTAGCATTACCGTTTAGGCTTTGGATGCAGCTCTATTAGGGACCACTCCATGTATTAGTGGTATCTCTCATACTGAAGGTATCTTGCCCCACAGTAATGTAAACAAAAAAAAACTGTGTTATGGTAAAGTCTGGTCAACGTCCATTTCGGTCAATGTCCTGTATGGCACAGCATAATGCAGATAATAAACAGCGCATTCAATGTTATTTGAAGACACAATTGTCTTTAAATCTTAATGTACATTAAAGCATAATGTACTCTTACTTATACACATTATAACAACGGAAATTTGTTGAGTCATTTAAAATAAGTAATGTCCAGTAATAAATGTTTGTCATCCATATAGCAAGGCTTATTTAGTGTTCAGTTTGTCGTGTTCATATTGCTGCCTTCTGCTTATTGCCAGTGTGATGGATTGGCACCCTATCTATGGTTAACAAAAAAAATCCTATCCCCTGTCAAATCGAAAATGTCCAATTAGTTAACAATTAACAATGGAACTCACATGCTACTGCAATTTACAGTGGGATCTGGATGATTTACATGTATCATATAAGCCACCCTTGGGGAAGATGGGGCCCCTTTTTGAGTCTTGGTCCTTCCAAGGTTTATTCCTTATAACATTTTGGGATTTTGTTCTTTCCATTGTCGCCTTAGGCTTACTTAATTTGGGAATCGAGATATTAGAAGAAAATCTAAACTTGTAAAGCTGCTTTAAGGCAATGCTTTTCCTTTGGGAAACCCACCTCTGAGCATTATGATAAACACATAAAATATAACTATGTATTGTGTGATAACAAAATATTTTGGCCATATTACTTAACTGAGTGTATTTGATGATTTCTCAGCGTTCAGAAATATAACTTTCTGTCTCTCTGCATGTTTTCCAGATGTGTGCTGGCTGTCATTATCGTGGTGAACCTGCGTGGGGCACTCCAGAAGTTTAGGGACGTTCCACAAATGTGGCGTAAAAACCGCATAGATGCCTCAGTGTGGCTGGTTACCATGACTGTATCTGCTTTGGTAAACACAGAGCTGGGCTTGTTAGTGGGCGTCCTGTTTTCTGCATTCTGCGTGCTGGGTCGTACCCAACGTACCCAGGCTTTCAAGTTGGGTCGAGCCGGCCCACGTGACCTCTTCAAAGACCTGGCATCATACAAAGGACTCCAGACACAACCAGGAGTGGCTGTGTTTCGTTATGAGGCTCCCATCTACTACGCCAACCAGACTCTGTTTAAAAAATCTCTGTACCGTAGCGTGGGGCTAGACCCGCTAACGGAGAAAGCCAGGCAGAAGAAGCTGGAGAAGCAGCAGAGGAAACAGGAAAGAACAAAGAGTGAGCCTGAAGAGTGTACCTCTTATCTCCCTCCTGTTCACACTTTGATTCTGGACTGCAGCGCTGTGTTATTTTTGGATACAGCAGGAGTCGGTGCTCTGAAGGATGTCTATAAGGAGTATAAGGCATTAGGATTGCACTTATTATTGGCACAGTGCAGCACATCTGTGATCAATTCGCTGCGCAGGGGTGGGTATTATGATCCAAAGACAGGAAGCCCAGAGGTTCTGTTTCATTCCATTGGTGATGCTATATCTTATTCACAAAACTCACGGTCTCAGAATGGTGACTGCGAGACTGCCAACTAATAGAAAAATACCACATGATTATTAAGAGCAGCCAAACCCCATGTGCCTTACTATACTGCTCCCAAAAATTAGGGGATATTTCAAAAGGAAATATGCCCCTATTTTTTGTGAGCAGTTGCATATATTATTTTAAAATCTCATTTTAAAATATTGATGTAAAACGCAAACTTCACTGCATACAAAAATGGAATATTTCATTATAGGATATTTCCTTTTGAAGTTCCCCCTAATTTTTGGGAGCAGTGTATTTATGCACTCGCGTGTAATCACTTGTTGTATAACTGATTAGTCTAGTAGTGTTTACAGATTGCTCTAGCTTTGATATATAATAGTATGGAGTTTTTCTACCGTTTCTATGGAGTCTCAAAGGATTCTTTACTTATATTACTCATATAATGCACAATGTACTACAGGTACTACAGTGTCATTATGCCAGCATAGTGACAAATAAGCCATATTATATTACCTATAAAACATAATTGATGACTAAATATTACTGGGCAGAGAAATAGACTTGCTGTTTTGCCTGCCCATGGTTAAGGTAAAGAAACTTGCACAGCTTGGACAAATATCACTGTCCAAAATAAAAAGCATACAAGGCAAAGCAATAGTAGCGCTTGTGACGGCCACAATCTGTTACTGCTGTTTTATATATTTTTACCAGCCGTCCTCTAGTAAGAATTAAGCAGGTGCCATCGTGCAAGGATAGCTTTTATGTGGAATCATGATCTTTAATGCAGCCAGCATCTAAATAAAAAACAAAGTAACTGTATGGTCAAGAGTTAACAGTGAATTTACATATTACGCGGGACATAACAATATGATTTCAAAGTTTAAATGTGGTTAACATGACCAGGTCTAAACAGAATCACCGTTTTGTCCGCAGCGATCTAAAATTTTAAGCTTATTATTTGAATGCACTGATCCATTATGTTATGTGTGAATTGGAATGCCCTTCACTAGGCTTTGACTAGGCCCATTAAGAATATTTATCATCACCAGCTGTTGTTACACCTTTTCAAAATAGTCATTAGCACCAGATCTGAACGTCCTTTATGTTCTTTGACCAGGTGAGATCTGAACAGAAATTCACAGATGCTACAAATTTAAACGAATTACCTGTGAGTCAATTAAACCAGTTATATGTAGTCAGATTATATAAACCATATTTATGACAGAGGAAATGATCAGAGGGTTTAATGTTAAATTCATTCAGTCAATGCTCCGAGGTACTTATCCTATCGATATGTGTTCTATCTAAATGATCAATTTAACAACAAAGTTCAAATCAGACAAAGGAGTTTATTATTTAAAATGAACTTAAAATCCAAAATTCGAAACCTCAAAATTTAAAGATGTATATATTGGAATCTAAGGAAATGAATATAACCTGCAATGCATTCAGGATTTCTGCTGTGTGAATATTCATTAAAAAATGTTTTTGTTATTACTAGCCATTTTGTAATTGCACTACAGAAATGCTACCTTAAGGAAAATAGCTTAATTAAGCTTAAATATAGGCTCTTGTATGTGTCAATGTAGGTACCTGGGTTCAAGTTACGGCAGTGCCTCCTGACCAGGTCAGACGCTGCATATCTGAGTGAGGTCCTCTGATAGGCTGGAACATGGGAGGTCAGTGTTACAGGACTGTAAGAAATTGGCTAAATGTAATTGGATTTACATTTAGAAAAGCCGGGGTTGCTCAGTGGGTGGAACGATCTGGGTCCATTCTGTGTGGAGTTTGCATACCTTCCGTCTGTGTGGGTTTGCTCTGGGTGCGATTCAGCATTAATCTACAGCATTAATTAACTGGCCAATATGATAAGGCTGGAAATTGTCTAATGTCGTTTCAATTAAATGTATAAAGATGCAGACGTCATTTTTCAAGATGGTAATGCGTCTTACGGAGCAAAAAGTGTTGAAGCATTTTTAGAAAAGTCTAGTGTGATTTATTTATTTCGCTTTTTTCTTTTTTACAATAGAGAATTGTCTCGTTGCAGCTTTACAAGTTTGGATTATCTTCTTATGCATAAGGCCAATCCCAAATTGAACAAACCTAGGGTGACCGTGCCAAGGAAAAACTGCTTTATAAGGAAGAAACTTTGGGAGAACTAAGACTGTCTCAATGACATGGCCAACAAACAGTCTCAATCCAATTGTAAAATTCTGTGGAACTCACCTTGATCACCTTTACCGACCAGTCTGTCAGATGCTTTGTAGACATCACTGGTCATACCACTGCATTGGTGTATTAGCCGTTATTTAACACCACCCCGCTGGCTAGGCGGGCAGGTCATTACGCCCTTGAATAGATTTACGCCCTCGAATTTAGTGATCGAACAACCTAACACACGTCATTGGACTGTGGGAGGAAACCAGAGTACCTGGAGTAAACCCACGCAGATATGGGAAGGATCCAGGCTGCTTTACCCTGGGATTGAACCCGGGATCTACTTGCTGTGAGGCAGCAGTGCTGCCCACCGAGCCACCGTGCTGTCCTGTGTTTACAGAATTTTTCCAGGGGTCGCTGGTAACAGTATCTCATTCCGTTCAGAGATACATTTTCTTAAATTATTTGTATGCACGGTCAGGTTGCCTTAAGCTGTTGTTTTTTTGCTATTTTAATTTTACAAGTGAAAATGAAGTTTATATATATTCGAAGTTATTTATGCCCAAAACAGCTTGATGAGTCTTACCAAATAATGTATGTTATTGTACTTTACTGATCTTGCCTAATTTTCAGCTCTTTTTATACATTAGCAAGTTAATCTTAGATATCTGATATACTAAGTTTTTTTTGTTTGTTTGTTTGTTTTTGTTTTTTGTACTTCTGATCAGTCATGTGTCAAAATGAATGTGTGGCTCTTAAAACCAGATATTATTTCTCTCTGATGCAAAAGCAGCGTTTTTAATGAACCTGTCCCGCTGTCTTATTAATCTGTTTGTTATATTCAGGGAACTGCGTAGTTGCTGTGCAAAGGTTTCAGCTGAGAAATGCAGCTATTTTTCTTCAAGTTATTAACCCATTAAAACCATGATCCCCATTTGGGGATCGGGTGCTTTGACTTGCCTACTGATGGGATGGAATAGGATGTAGGCGGACAGAAATAAAGTAAAAAAAAATGTTAAGAAAAAAATTAGGCAGTTAATGGGTTAGGCCAGACTTTTTAAATTGCTTGTTTCTTGGATGTCCCGAATCTACTAAGGAAGGAGGAAAAAAAGAAAAAAAAAATCTTTATTTTTAAGCACTTTTCAATTTCTCAAGGACTATGTTGAATCAATACAAGGAAGGAGGAAGAAATAAAAATATATTTTTATTTAAAAATGAAATTTAACCTACAATTAAATTTAAGTGAATCTGGGAGTTTTTTTATTTATTTATTTTTTTAATTCAACCATTGGTCCCACGGCAAAAACGGCGGATCCGCGAAACAAGCCATAAAAAAAGTCTGGCCTTAAGGTGGAGAACGTTTACAGCCGCTGGGTAAGGTTTGTCCAGATGCGCTTACTGAACCTCAGCGACGAATGGGTGAATTAGATGGGATTAAGCACATGTTCTTAGCCTTCCAACTGATTTACATTTATTATTTATTCAGTGACAATCATATATGTAATGATAATTATTACAACCTCTATGCCAAATAAAGGATGTACTTTCTGCATTCTCTCTCTCATTGACACATTGCTTATGTGGTTTTATTATTTACAAAATTTAATAAAGAATGTTAACACATATTGTGCTGAGATTCGTTGTCGCCTGTATAAATCAAATCTTTCGCTAAATTTGTCCCAGCAGCTTTCTGGATTGTCCATGTTTGATGAGATCAATGGCATCAGGCATCAATGTTTGTTTGAGAGGTGGCTTTCTCCTTGTAACCCTGCCTTGTTGTTCAGTGTTTTCCTGATAACGGACTCGTGACTAGTGCCTGCTGGACAATTTGATCCTCTCTATGCCCCATCGCTAAACATTCTGCTGAGCACTTTGGTATCATTTTGAATCGTTCCTGAAGGTGTTGAACATAACATCAGCCCAATTGTGCCTTTTCTACCAGTTAGTAGTGGAGTGCTAAGCTAAAACATCCACTAGAGTCTTTCAGTAGTATGCCTTTTCAGTTCTCAGGTCAGCAATAAGTAAATCACTTCACACGTGGATTGTTGGCTAACATGGGAAAGGGCCTTGGTTCCTTAGAAGCTACCCTGGGTTTCGTTGTGATCCCTCTGACTATTACATGCTTTACTGTTAGAGTGATCTTGAATTTTCTTGTTTTGTACACAAGTCTATCTGGCTTTGGATTGGTGGAGTCCAAACTTTAGAGATGGTTCCTGAGAAGGCTCTTTTGTCAGTGCCATGAACTCCACAAACGTGCTGCAAATATGTTGATGGATCCCTGTTCTTTAAATAGATTGCACCAATCTCACCTTATTGACCATGTCCCACTGATTCTAATTACAGAGCTCTAGTTTTAAATTAAAATTAATTGGAAAACTTAGTGGTCCATTTACTTTTGCCACTAAACAGATATGTAATATTGTGTCATTTTTCTCAACAAGTGAAGGAACAAATTTTATATTCTTCTCTCATTTCTTTATTTGGGTTATCTTGGTGGTTAGCACTATTGGCTCAAGAAGATCCTGGGTTCCATTGGGCTGGGCTGCTAATTATTTAAATAAATGTGGTTTCATACTTACTTTAGTCAGGAGATTAGCCAAGTATAACTGCAAGGGTGTTACACTGCGAGTTCTTTTTGACACTTTGCAAAAGCTTAGCACTGATTCAACGGCATTATATCTGGGTTTATTTTCATCTTACCAAATGTGAATTATCAGTACCCAAGGGGCTGAATCAATATCAGTACAAACTTCAGGAGCAGAACCAAATAAACAGTTGTATTTTGATTCTATATACGCTTGCTTAGAAATATTAGGGATTATTTCAAAATGAATGAAATGAAGAAGATTCCACATCACTAACTATGTTTTGGCAGTCTTGGGTGTCCATACACCCTAATGAACAGTCAATGTGTGGCACTCTTGTCCAGTTTACCATGTTTCTGTTCACCCCCATGAATATTTCACTCGCATCTCATTTGTGTAATCAAACAACTTTCTTTGACTCGATCTTGTTTAATAAAATAAAAATCAAATGCTTCATTTTTTAATAGCTTTATATTCATTTTCAAATATCCCCTACTTTTAGTGAGCATTATATACAGGCTGTCTTATAAGTCCAACATTATTTTTTAAAAAAATGCCAGGAAATGAATTCAGATTTTCCTGGTAAGAGTCATCTGAAAATCCTATGGAACTCTCCCAGCTGCTTCAAACCTCTTAAAAGCTTGACAAGCCCTGTTATTAGCCCTGGATTTGCTGGCATGGCTTGGTGGTTTTATAAATAAAAAAGTCAACACAATCTTTGCAAATAATATACTTAATAACAGAATACACTGCCAAGTGTATACACAAACAAGTTGGTGTTTGGATTGAAATAAGCAATTACCTACTGTACGTGACTCATAATAGTAATTAAACTGTTTCAGCTGGGAACAATTCATTTAATTAAACTGGAATAATAAAGTTTTAGAAGATGAAACACATGGTTGTGGAAAAGTTACTGTTTTGAGGTGGGTCGAGTTATTATCATCATTACTATTAATAGATGGAAGGACAGTGGTGAAGCATCAGCTTTATATAAAATCTGGTATTACTGTGATAAGAAGTCACATAAATGTTCCGTGAGGTTGAATCCACTTGTTAATAAGGTTCATTTAAAAGAGGGGTCTGATGTGTACAGATGTACAATATTCCAGTTAGGGTAAACTAGTGACACTATATAATGCTGAAATCACTGAAAGTTTTATTTTCACCTGCACATTATGTATTTCTCTATAGAACAGGACAGGTAATTATATATCATTCACAGTGAAACCTACTGGAATTAATTTACCTGCAAAGTCTGAGACCATTAGTGAAAATGCATGTATTTTACATCTTTCTCATTTTCAATCAAATATTTTATATATATATTAGAAATTAAATTAAACAAAAATTACTGAAAAGCTAGATTTCTTTGGGAGAAAAAGATACGATTCAGAATTTATTAGTATTGTGTATGTTCCCCCCTTTTCTGAAGCAGTACAGCGGCCCTGGTTTGATCCCTACATCAGAATCATGTGGAGTTTACATTGCTGCGTGGGTTTACTCCAGCTACTCTGCTTCTCCCATGTTCCAGATACATTAATTGGGTTAACTAGATGCTCTTAATTGCCCCAGTGGAAATGTGTCTAATATAGTCAAAACCTTGCTCTTGTCATGAATAGTCATGATGCTGTTGTGATGGTGAGTCAATAAAACGCAAGTCCTCCTTTTGCTCTAATGATAACTCCGCAAGCAATAGACAAACATTTAAATTCATTTTTTTCACAGCTTCCCGCACTAGTTCCTGGTCAGACTCTTGCTCCTATTCCCAAAGCATACAGGGTAGGCATAGGCCTAGGGTACGCATAAAGGTGCACTCCAATATAGCGCTGGGTAGAAGCCCTAGGGATCCTGTTACTAATTTCCTACAGGCAATTTCCTACCAGATGCAGCAGGATGCTACCACAGCACATTGTTAAGTGAAGAACCAGAAAATAGTAGACTAGAATGGACAATATTATGGTGTTGTAAAAATTATTTTAAAATACTTTACATTAAATAAAATAAACTGTTGGTATGGCTCACTAATGTGCATTGTTTTGAGAGCTCTTTCTCCTAGCAAAGTCTAAAAATCTTACTTTATTTTCATTTAATCTCACGATTATCCAAGTAAATTATCTACAGGGATTAAGGGCCTCCACTTTTGAACTTCTAAAAATAACGATCAGCTCAAGCTTTGAGAAATTGTCTAAAGGTGTAGTAAAATAAAATAACCACTAGAGGACAGCGCCATCACACTAAGATTAAAGCGTTATGCCTTTCAACCAAGACCCTCAATTAATAATGTAGCACTTGGAATAAAATTGTTCTGTTCAACAATTTTCTGATCTTGGTGAGATGCTGTCTGTTCTGGAAGCCCTACAGATTAAATGGAACTCTGACCGTCTTCATTATGCCTTTAACCTGTCAGGCCAGTTTAGTTTCTGTCGAGAGAAAGAAAATGGTATTCCTGCCTTATTTCAAAGCTGAGACATGAAATATGTCTGAGATGTTTAGTGTTTCATTGACATTAGTGGGAGCTGAGATGGCTAATGTTAAAGCAGCCCGTCTGTCTCTGTCTTCCAGTTCCACTGAATAAAGTTTTAATCAGACACTGAATGCATGTTTCACAAAGTACAGTCGATTCCGGTTAATGGGACCACATCGGGACGGGATGGTTTTGGTCCTAATAACCGGCTGGTCCGATTAAACGAACATGCCCTATGTTAGAAGACGGGA
>JAVSBV010000138.1:4905521-4916476 GCA_033117975.1 Parotocinclus spilosoma | reverse complement strand
AAAATTATATATATTTATATATGTGTGTGTGTGTGTGTGTGTGTGTGTGTGTGTGTGTGTCTGTGTCTGTGTCTGTGTGTTTGTGCGCAGGTGCGGGTGCTGGTGTGGGTGCGTGTGTATCTGTGTCTGTCTGTGTCTGTCTCTGTGTGTGTTTGTGTGCGGGTGCGGGTGTGTGCGGTTGTGTGCGTGTGTGTGCGTGTGTGTGCGTGTGTGTGCGTGTGTGTGCGTGTGTGTGTATGTGTGTGTGTATGTGTGTGTGTGATTTTAATCAATTCCACAACATGGATGCATGCTTATGTCATTTCACTCATGACCTAAACCATGACATTGTGACACTGCTCATTGTGATGTTGTCTGTGGCCTAAAGCATTTAGAAACTATGTGTCCTAGTTAGTCTTAGGTGTACTGTGTGCATGTGGAATTTAATTGGTGGGATGCCAGTTCATCACAATGCATGGTGCCTGGCTCGTGTATCGCTGCTGAGCCACTTGGGTGGGTTTTTTTCCCTTCATGCTTTAGCCTGGCCATTGATGATCATGGTCCTGAGTGGTGGGTGTCTAGCAACTATCATGGAAAAAACTTGTGTTGGAGCCCTGGATGGAACTCAGCAGACATAATTGACTGTTGCAGCTCCAGGTGATGGTTCTTTGACTGGCCTCTCGTTCTTCAGATGTGATGTGATGCATGAGATGTCTGGACAGATGTCACTCAAATCCAGGTCAGCGTGGTAATGGATTGATCTCATCAGTGCCACACGAGCACGTCATACTATTTGGTGATGTTTTTGTTTAAAGCAGTAGACAAGTGACCTTAAAGTTAAAAAATGTAAGGTTTTTCAGTGGCATCTTTTAGAAGATCTGTTCAGTTATTACTCCTTTTGTAATGCAGCAAGAAGTCAAATGTTCCAGGTCTTAAAATAAACTTTAAACGTATTGTGTTTGATATTTATTAAACTAGTCCATGATCTTTATTTGAGCCATATAGCAAGAATATTATAAATAAGGGTATATATTTATAGGCGTATCCTGTGTATTTTGATAATTTTGTTTGATTCTTCTAGAAAAGACATGTTCAGCTTTCACGATAGCCATTGTATTTTGTTTTGCTTGTAAAAGTACTGGTGTTGCATTTCTAATCTGTCTTTTCCCCTTGACTGCTGGTCAAGAAAATCCAACAAAGGCCAAAGGACTCTATATTTGTGGTGCAGATAGCAGCGCCATTTACAGAGCTATAAGCATCATGGTTGTCATAGCTCTTTGAATGGTACTGCCATATGTACTAAAATACCACCGTCTCTTATTTGTTTCGGTTGTGTTGTTATTCATTGTTTTTGTAAGCAACACTCTGCATAAAGGGTAAGTATATGATTGATTATGTTTTCATGCTAGTTTTCATTGTTTATTGTTTCCATTTGGTACAGGCATCAGTGAGGTAACTCACAAACCTAATCAAATTCTTTGGGGTGGGCAGTAAGATGATTTAAATTGGAAATTATTGGAATGTCTTCATGAATAGAAAAACTGACATTACATCCCAACATGTTTTAAGAACCAGATGCTACTCTAGTCACTATTCTGGTTCACGTTTTCCCTCTAACACACACACACACACACACACCTTCAATGATTATTATAACACAGTAATTTGAGGACACGGAGGATATGATGAATGATGGTTTGGATTTTATACAATGGACACTGTTCAAGCAACAGCTGTTATGCAAATATGCAAAGACAGGATTGGAATATATGGTAGAAACCTAAAAAACCTGTTAAACCACCTCAAAATGAAGCACCCCAAGAAGTACCATGAAAGCCATATAGCACAGGTACCACAGATATGTTTTTGAATCCAAAATTATAAATACTAGTGATTTTTTAAATATTACTATTATTTCTACAAGTGGTCTAAAAAGCTGGTCTACCACTGCAGGGACCTCTGATTGAGTCACACACAGACATGTGGCAATGTCTAAGGGAGGAGAATCAGGTTGGGGCTTCGGGGATATGTGCCAGAACCCCAACACATAGTGGAGTACAGTTTTGAAACTGTTTGTATTTTGTTGGGAAGCACATGTTACCTTTTCGTAGCCCTCATGTCATGCAGTTGATTTTTGTAATGTCCTTATACTGTATTTATTGTTTCTACTTATTCTTTTCTATTACATATTCTACATATTCTATTACATATATTGCATATGTAGTGTTTTTACATGCATTTCATAATCCAATAAAATCTAGCCCCCGCTAAATCCTTCTGGGACAGCTCTACACTCTATCACGCTACACTTCAAACCAATTGAAATCAGAATAGGTATATACTTGCACTGAAAAATCTGATTACTGAACTAAAATGCAACTCTCATTATCTTATTTCATGATCTTATATGATATCTTATTTCGGATTCCTATGTCTTAAACCAATCTACGAAATAGATAGAATGTTGTTTACTTATTCATTTGGAGAATCAAAATAATCAGATACTTGACCAACTAAAGGATCAAAACTGATCAAAATAAGTAATAAGAATGAACAGACCTCTTGCTGTTCCACCCTGTATTCCAAGAGGTTTATAAACCCACAGATGGAAATCCCTGTTATAAATTGAAACAGCAAAGGCAAGCTTATCTACTGTGTAGAAAGACCAGTGCATAAAAATACTGGAGCAGTTCATTCCAGTCCTAAGTTTCACAACATTTCTATTCTTACCTGTTAAGCAAGCCATTTTATCTTGAAAACTGCATCATAAGTCTGCCATCTATGTTTTAAACACCGTATTACTGCACTAGAGTTTCCTACACAGCAGTCATCATGACACAGTCCAGTGAAACGAGTGTCAACTTTTGTAATGTTTGATGCCATGACAACGAATGTTACGTATTCTTTTTTCCTGCTCTAGTTACCATATGTTTTTGCTGTGATATATAATGCTTGACAGCTGTCATAATACTTGAAGACATAACATCTTAATGACTTTCGAATAATCATAAATGTTAGTCAGTTTCATTACCTGTCTATGTTAATGGTTTCAGATTAATACCGTGACAAAAACAGTGACACTGAAGTATTTCATCCATACTGCTAAAACGAAACTGTTGTTAGATGCTGAATATAGTATTAATTACAGAGCAATAAAAAAAAACAAAGATATGATAAAGGATGTTGTTCCCCAACGCACCACGACAGCTGTCATAAATGGCAGAAAATCACATATAATTGTGAACATCTTTAGAGCATTTGATGTAAACTGTCATGACATTTCTTTCGACCGCTTTGAAGTGTTTTGACATGATATCAGGTTTGTGATGCAGGGTTGAACAACTTTTACATTTTAATGGTTGTTTTAGCTACATGAACAACCTTTACTCCTGCTTTTAGCTTTTACATAAAATGCTTTGTTAGCAGGAAGTGCCGTTTTCTGCAGCTTTTACCTAAAAGATCATTTATCTTTATTGGTATGACAGTAGTTGCATAGAGTTTAATGATCTGGCAGTCTTTCAGGGGCAAGGCTTTTTAGTTTCGAACATTTATTTGGGTAACCATACAGAACCTTACTCTCCAGCTAAATGCACTGTAGAGCACAGATGTGCCATATCCGGTTTATGTCTCCGGAGTGTTTACGCTGTGAGTAGCTTGTGGTTTTGCCGTGTTGTTATGTGTGGTTGCATGGTCAGTCAGTGATATATGATCATTTCCACATTACCTTCATTTATGTGGTACACTCCAGCTGTAGTTAGCGATCTGCTAGACATGACACTAAGCCTTAATTGGACTAATATGTGAGGAGCTCTGGCAAAAGCATTCACTTCTCACCAGGGCAGGCATTGGATGGTTAAAGTCAAAAATCAATACCCTTTCAAAAGTGAGACCTCTAGAATTTTTTTTTCCAAAACACTTGTTCTTAAAGAGACACGAATATTCCTCAGTCTCAACAGCTCCGGCGAGAGGTACCTGTACCTGATATATTAAAGTGAACATTAAATGTCCCCTGCATTCATTTAATGAATAAAAAATACACTACGCTCTCAGTTCCCAAAACATTTGTTTGATATAATATAGTATTGATATTATAAAAGGTTGCTTTTAAACCATGTTTTTGAGAAGTAACCATTCAAAAAAAAATCCCAAGAACATTAAAATGCACCGAAAATTGACCAGTTCATCAATTGTTTTAAAGAACTTTCCATTGGAGATGTTGAGGATTCCCACCTTCTCCCGCGGAGCATTCGGCCGTCCTCACTGGTCGCCAGTATAGAGCTATCGGCGAGGTGGTTTATATCCCGTATCCAATCTGCGACCTGATTCCTAACAGCTGCTTCTCGTGCTACTTAGGTGTGGGTTTCAGCGTTGTTCGGGGCCAGGTCATTATCATTCATTTGGTACGCGCCCCCGACCACCGGCGCGCTAGCACCCTAGCGCGCACCTTTAGGGATTGTGATAACGTCCGGGGGCTTTCAGTGCTGATGGACGCGTATGGGGGGGAACCCCCAAGGTATTTAGTATGTTAGGGGCACTTTGAGGGTCTCCCGTCCCGTACTTGTGCGCTCCTCGCATGCCTGAGCTCATGCTCCTCCGTCATCGGTACTCAACTAGCCTCACTCTAGCCGGCTGCCTTCTCGTAATGAGACATGCCCCGGCAGAGTGAGGCTCAAGAAAGCGCGTTTAAGGTATTCGCGCCCCGGTATGGCATTCCTGCGCTATATGTGCATTTGAGCTCACCTTCGCCCTCTGGCGTTAGGACTACCTATGTGCCTGGGCACTTGGGAGACGCTTGCCCCGTTGGCGCTTTAGCGCCCTCTCGCGATCAGTTCGCGCATTGCTCCCTGTCGGGACACAACACATCTGCGCGCCCCTTCATCCTTTTGTTTTTTTTGTGTTTAGGAGCCTTACGCGCCGCTCTTAATCCATTTTAAGTTTCTTTTAAATTTGTACTATTTCCCCATTATTATTATACGTCGTGGGATACGACGAGAGGCACTAAATGCCTTTCGATGTCATGTATCCAAATATGGTTTAGATTACGTTTTAGATTATGTTTAGGTATATGAGATTTTTTTTTATTTAGTTCTTTAAAGCTCTCAGTCTTTTTATTAGTTTTTAGATAATTTAGATTTCTTAAGATATTTTTTTCAGAGCCTCTCACTAATGAACTTTTCATTAGGATTCATGTTTTCTTTAATTAATTAGCAGATACCTTTTTGGATTTTGTCAGTACAGATTGCTTCATGACCAATATACAGTGATACCTCATTTTTTGTTAATGCATTCTGCAAGGCTTGTTGAGTGCCAAAAACGATGTGTACTGAGCACTTTCACCATAAGGAATACTTTCTTTTGAATGAATCCATTCCAGGAAGTCTACACAAAGAAGAGAAATACTTATTTTTCAGGCAAATCCAGTTTAAAATCGAGTTTAAAAAATCGAGTTAAAAAAACTTACATTAACCTACAATTGGCCAAATGCATTATCACATTTTGTTTGGTATTTTAAATAATACTTACATTATTTTTAATTATTTAAATTTTCAATACCAAGGCCTGTTTGTGACTCTCTGAAGTTGCAGAAATGTTAATTGCAAAAGTATGCATAGCATACCTGCTCATCAGCCAGTGGCATAAACAAGAGGCAGAAATCTGACCAGGAAGAACTGTTTATAGAGCTGTAAGGGGTAGTTTTAATAGTTTGGCTTTCAGGAAATTCATTTTATAGGTATGATATTCTTTCTGTGTGACACTGAAGTTCATTGGTGCTTAAATCCAAAGAAGAATCTGCTGGCATGTAAGTAATGCTTAGTTGGTATTCATGTGCCAAGAAAATATTCCCCACATCATTACACCACCAGCAGCAGCCTGAACCGTTTATACAAGGCAGCATAGATTCATGCTTTCATGTTGTTTATGAATTATTCTGCCTCTACCATTCGAATGTTGCAGCAGAAATTGAGACACATCAGACCAGGCAACATTTGTCCAATGTTTTTCTGCTGCCTTTCTATCAGCTTGAACCAGTCTGGCCATTCTCCTCTGACCTCTGTCATCAACAAGTCATTTTCACCCAGAAAACTGCAGCTCACTGAATATGTTGTCTTTTTCAGTCCATTCTTTATAACCCTGGAGATCGCTGTGTGTTAAAACCCTCTCATATCAGCAGTTTATGAAATACTTACATCAACCTGTCTAGCAGCACCATGCCATGTTCACTCGTGAGGTCACTTAAATTTGTTTACCTTTCCTACCCATTCCGATGTTCAGTGTAAACTTTAGCAAGTCATCTTGACCATGTCTACATGCCCAAATGATTTGGGTCACATAAAAAAAAGCAGCCTGCTATAAAATGCTACTAATTTAATTTTTACAGCCCTAGATATTGCATATTTCTGTCTTTTACTTTTTCAAGAAAACCCAAATGCCAAATCTTAAATACAGACCATTCACCACGTTTGTTTGGGCAGTGCAGTGCTGGGTTTGGTTCCAGGTGGAGCAGCCTGGGTTCTTTCTGTTTGAATATGCATGTCCTCTTCGTGTCTATGTGGGTTTGCGCAGGGTGCTTTGGTTTCCTCCCCCAGTCCAAAGACAAACATTATGTCATGTTATGTATATTTATATATTTACATGGCTCAGGTTTTACACTCAATACCCTTCCTGCAGTGACCTTACCATTTTATATGGGCCTGGAACCAGTACTGATTCCAGTATCTGGGCGCTCACACTGAGGAGAATTTATAAACCCAAACATATTTGGTATGTGGGAGGTAATTGGTGTACCTGGAGCAAACTCCCGTCAGAGAAAAAACAAAGCAAGAACATACAACCTCCACACATGCCAGACAAGTAGTCAAACCAAGGTTCTAGAGCTATAAAGCAACATTGCCAACCACCTGTTCCACTGTGACACGCTTACCTCATATGATCACTACACAGGGTAAAATATAATTTATAATAAAAATTATAATAATTTCCACAACCACATGCACTACATGCTCAGTAAAACCCCATATGTTATTTAGTTTCAAAAAACTATGTAGTAGGTATAAGAGTAGTCTCCATGAAATACCTTTGAAATTATTTCAAGTAAATTACAGTTTAAGCAATGCTTTAAAAAGTGTTAGAGTAAACATCATTAATACATATCTGGCCCTGTCTAGCAGGCTTTCTAGTGTGTTTGTTTGCCTTGTTGTTTGTGTAACATATCTGCTCATCTGTACACATTTATCACTTTGGGTGCTGTTGACATGCCGATCTATTTTTGTCATATTGAGACAAAGGATTTTTTGCTTCAAGCTGCTGCTGTCTATGTATGAAAACTGGGTTTGGCCACAGAATATGCTTGTAAATGTTTATTGCAAGGTTATGACTGGGAAAATTATTCAAACTCTGCTGCTAAACAGACTTCCCTGTTCTGCTCTTGACCTCTTTTTTCATGTACTCATTGTAAATGAAGAGTACACCTCTAAGGTAAACACTGGCACTCTTCTTTCCTCTTATGACCTCTTTGTGTCTTATTTTCTTCTTGCCTGGTGTGTCTTTCTTCCACCTTTAATCTTTACTTTTTGTTGGATTAAAAGGCAGATCATGTACGCCCAGTTTCCAGCTTTCAAACCTTTACCTCAGTAAATTTGTGTGGGGAATGAGAATGTATGCAGTTCCTATGCATACGTACAAATAGTTCTATAGTGCAGTGCTGACAGGGGCTAGAGTACCCACTGGCACTCCAAATCCACATTGGCAGGAACATTGGTGTACTGGTGTGACTGCATGGTCAGGAGGTCATCTGGCTGTGCTACTGCTCTAGTCAGGAGATTGTCTTTTTAGCCTTTTGCTCTTTAAGTTCCCTTTTTATGGCTTATATATCCCTCTGATCTGTTGAACTTAGTACTAATAATTTTGTGAATGTACCAGCAGTCGCACAGATGTAATAATACATGATTCATATCATAATCTTTGTCTTGAGCCTGTCCCTAAGTATAATAATCCCAGGTGGAAACATGTCCTGAACTGGCCTCCATCACAGGGAATCAAAACAGATATCCCTGGTCTCCATTAGTGGGCTCCTACTATGCGAGTGATTACAATTTCCTGAGGTACTGGACATGGTCCTGGACACCCTTCTTTCTGTAGTCATTTATGTGCTAAGCGAGTGCTTTAAAGGGTTTTTAAACATCTAAATAAAGGAAATTACAACCACGAATCATTAACTTTCATTTAGGAGACACCCTTATCCTTATTATTGATCCTTCAATCCAAACAAGTGTTGGTTAGAGGCATTGCACTGAGTCCCAACAGTGGTAGATTGGCAGATGTGGGATTGAACCCTGCACCTTTTGGTCCATGGTCCAGAAGTCTAAGCAGAAGCGGTATGGTTTGACCACTCATCACTAAGACTACACCACGAACATGTTGCCTTTACTTGATGCCATCTAATTCAACTTTTTTTTTACACCTAGTCTTTGTTTATTTTACTGCTTCCATTTAAATATAAAGATTGTGGGTCTTAAATATGCAATTTGAACTCTCAAAGTAACTAAAAAGAGACTTCCGCCAGATGTCAGCTGGAATACGTTTATCTAGATGAGCTTGTAATAGATGGCACTGTTCTCTCCCTAATAAGCCTGAAATTGCAGATGGTATCATACTACAGAGTAAGCTATCTTGGTTTGACTTGCCTTGCTTAATCCCAAATCTCTAAGACTGCACTTGCTGTTCCTTACATTTAGATTGCATTTCTTCTCTCTCTGTTTGACGTCTTGGAGCTGGTACCACATTGGAATCTTTTGGAAAGATAAGAAAACCTCACGGACCATGATTTTTGTCTGTTTGCCATTTTTCAGACCAAACACTGGCTGCTTTAAAGGTCACATGTGCTGTTTTAATACTCAGTCAGCTAGTAGTTAAGTAGTTCACATACAGCTGTAAATGCTTCTTGCAAAAATCCAAAGTTGACTTAATGCTTTATTTAAAAACTAAAGACTGAGAGTTTTACAAACCTGACATCATTTTTATAATCAGATAAAAATGTAAGCTATGGGTTTATTAATATGCCAGGCGAACTTATCTCGCTTGCTGCATCACAACATTTTAGTGTGACTTTTGTGAAGGGCTGTGAAGGCATCATATGAACAACACAGAAAAAAACACAACTGCAATTAGTAGAATGATATCATTGTAATGCAAAGAAAAACATGCATTATGTACAGCATGTGCAGGCTATTATCCTGTGTGCCATGCAACTGTGTGTTATTGTATTTATGTGCTGTTCACTTGCTGTCGCCCCAAAACATTTACAAATCTGCTTTCTACAGGGCAGTAGTTGTCTATGTAAAATATAGGGTATAGTGAATAGAGAAACATGTTTAATCCAATAACTTAACATAAACATGATAAAACATGATAATATCATTACAAAGAACTCTAATTATTAGTGTTTTATTCATTTTTCTGAAGGCACTGGTACAGCCTCCTTCTATGTTTTCTAAATATCCACTAATATTGGTGCTGAATAGGAAACCAAATAGTCTCCCAATTCTATCCATAAGACCAGAGGTGGAGTGTCTTGCAAGCAATGGGTAGATGCTGCCGGTTTTCATTCCATCTATGTGGGACCAACACCTCCATCAGCTTGTTTGTTGAAGCATCTGACTGTTGGGAAAAAATCTATGGATGCTCCTAAAATGACTGTATATTTCAAACAACTGGAAGAATAATCTCTGGAAGGCTGTTTCTATTATTCTGTAGTGCAGGAAGCCTACTGAAGAGAGACGTATGCGCTTTGTGCACTTTTGCTCTATTGTGCTACAGATGGCCCAGCATGGTCTGCTGGAAATAACTGACTTGAAAGGAGTGATTGGAATTTAATGGTGTGGGGCAGAAGTGCAAATAAACAGACGCTGTTCTTCCTTTCTTCTCTTATTTCTCACTCTTTCTGTCTCTCGCTATGTTTGAGTTTCCCTCTCTGTTTGCTTCTTTCTCGTGCAGAGTCAGAATTATGGGGTTCATCGACAGACACACAGCAGCTAACGCAATCCACAGAGAAAGATAAACAGCACCAACCCCCTGCCACTGACGTTCCCTATTAGGGTGTAATGTCTAGGTGTAGTTTGTGTTGCTAGTAGTCAGACTTTGCCCAGGAAAAAAAAAACTTAAATGTGCATCTCATTGCAATAGGAAAAAATATATATTTAGACAGGGCAGCCTTACATGTTTATAGCAGGTCAGAATTGTATTGGAAAATCTGACATTTCAGGTTACATTCATGTATAAGCAGCTTTTAAATCGTATTTCCCCTCCCACAGCTTGCTTTGTAGAATAGGATCACTACAAACAGTACACTGAAATCAGAACACAGCAATGTGGCAACAATTTTGCATTCGGCTGTGTCTATTCTAAATGCTGGAACATAGCCTAAGTGACTTTCATGTCTAATTTCTCTACAGGAATTGTCACTAGTTTTCAGATTTTAGTAGCTTTTTGGAGCAGGGAACCACTGACACTGAGAAAATAAATAACTGTGTATTCTGGCAAGACTTTAATTTCTGGCTTCTGTGTTCCACTCATGTCAGACTGGTTACTGTCTCACCATAGGTGTTAAAAACCAGGAAATAACCTTGGAAGTGAGCCCAGCACCGTTTTACTCCCTTCCCAATAAATGACCTATGAATACAGTAGCTAAGTGTTTGCATTACTGCCTGATTCAGGGCTAATGTATGAGTGATTTTGCAGACATCTGTACAAGTGTTATATACAGGGTGAGTCAAAAGTAGCAGTTTTCAAATGACCACTATATGGCTTGTTGTCCACAGTGAAATTCAGTTTCTCTGAATTTCACAACAGTGCTGTTACGATAGGGCATCCCGGAGATTCCGCGAGACCATTCCTGGTCTTGCTAAATCCCTAGGATCCCTATCAGATGTTTTAATCGGAGCCCCAGATGCAGAATCCACAGACAGACAAGATAATGC
>JAVSBV010000138.1:4849158-4867851 GCA_033117975.1 Parotocinclus spilosoma | reverse complement strand
CACATTTCATGTCTGCATCCACACATGCACACACACACACACACACACACACACACACACACACACACACACACACACAACGTACACTTAGCAATATTGATTACTGTAGTGTACCAGTATTGTTCAATATCAACATGCAATGACCATGTTGGTTTTCAATTTTATTGGGCTACACAAGTTACATAAGTTCACTAACAAAAACATTTATAAAGTGAAAAACTAAATTATTTGGCAGTCCAATTTATTGTATTTATTATGCGATCCGATCATACAGAAGAGAGCAAGGACCTGTCTGGGATGTAATTCAAGTGGTAGGCATGTGACGCCAGCCAAATGCTGCTCAGCATTCAGTTTGATTAGGCTGACTCTGCATGTGTTTAATAAAACGTTGTGTTTAGTAGAACTTCCTGCACTAGAGACTGCTGTGTGTCTATTACATGGGTTAATAAGCTTCTAGGACTACAGACATATCTGTGAATGTATGTTATATTACAGTGCAAACCTGTGATATATTATTTTCTATATTAATTCAACACTTTCCAATATAAGAAGTTGAAATATCAAAAATAACCTAAATGTTTAATTGATACCACCATGACCATTTATCAGGGCTTATAACAGGCAATTTGAGCACTCTGTGCCCCCCGAATGGCTGGGTTTTTTCATTGTAAAATGCACTACACGTCCTTCATGATGCAAGCACCATTTAAACCTCTATTAGACACTCTACTCACTGAAACACCAGAGCTGCCTAATGTAAACTTTGGCTTCAGGTAAATGAATTGATGAGTGTATATGTTATTGGTTCATAAAAATTTGTAAGCATGTGTTATAGTAAAGTTTGTTCCCTGTGAAGGTTAACTTATGGTAGTTTGTTTGCTCAGGGGTAACTTTTGCATAATAATGTTGACAAGGTTTTCCCTTAAGTGTTCTTTCCTCATGCTTTTGTGTTTAGGGGAGAAGCTTTGGGAGGTGCAGTGCGAGTCACCGACCTTCACTGTTGCCTGGCACCCAAAAAGGCCGTTGCTGGCATACGCCTGCGATGATAAAGAAGGCAAATACGACAGCAACCGGGAAGCAGGGACTGTAAAACTTTTTGGCCTTCCTAATGACTCGTGATAAGTAAAAGCAGACATCTGACCTGCTGTTTGAACACAAACCCCTGCTGTAGTCACTCTTTCCCCACCTCATTGCATTTTCATACGTTCATTCTGATCTGAATAGATGACCAAACCGATTGCTGTTTTGAAAAGACTTTTTTTCTATTGGAGTTGCCTGCAGTGGACATGGTTTCAATTTCCTTTTTGTCATCAGAATTCTGTGTATATGTGTGCCGTCGCAATAGTTTGGCATTGTAAATTACTGTTAAGTTCCCAGAACTAAGCAAGGACCATTTTGTTTAATCGGAAAACAACCACTAGAGGTCATCCTATAGTTTTCCTGCAGTTATTTTTCTCCAAGCTAGGATTGAAGTACTAATTCAGCATTTAACCATTTTCTTAAAATAAACTTTTTTTCGTGGCGTTTTATTATTTATGTGCTTTATGGACTTCTAAAAAGACATTTATGAACTGATGTAGACAATTGCGATCATTTAAAAAATTGAGCAGACTCAATAGCAAATAATTGATGAGGAAATGAGCAAGAATTGAATAAATGATAAATTAACTGTGGGTATAGGATTGCCTTTGATTTCCCGAAATGTTGAAGTTTCTGGGTGAACTGGCAGATAACTTTGTACTGAATAGTCAGTGGTGTTGTGCTCAGTAAGTATCATCTGTAGTGTTCCAATCTGGACTGTCCATCTAATTAGGCCAAAACATAAACCTGATGGACATGTTCTCAAGCCCTTTCTTGGTGGTCACAGTGTGAGCAAAAGTATTGTATTGTTAAAAAAATAATGTGATTGTTCCTAGTTAGAAAGTGACTTTAAAATATGAAGTAGCATGGCTTTCTGAAATGGTTTTTCTATGCTTCAAAGCATCCATTGCATCACATTGAAGCGTGTTCACCAGTACCAGCAGCTAATACTGGTCATACAGGTGTACCAGCAGGTGTACATATATACACTCAGTGGGGAAAATGTTTGGTATGTGATACTGCCGATTTTTAAAGTTTGTCCACCTACAAAGAATGTAGAGATCTGTAAATTTTATCTTAGGTACGCCTTAACTGTGAGAGACCGAATCTAAAAAAAAAATTACAGAAAACCTCATTGTAGGAATTTTAAAGAATTAATTGTGTGTGTGTGCCAGACATAGAAAATGACCTCATCACAAAATTACTGCATTCCAGCCGCTGTCTTTTAGCCCTACAAAATGGCCTGCTAACGTAATTTAACTGATGATCGCGTTAGCTCAAGAGAAAAGGTTAATGAGTAAAAAACAGCTGATATCACTCTGTCATGCTGATTAGAAGAGCAAACTGGTTGCTTTAAAAGGGTAGCGATGCTTTTAAGTGAGCTTCTGTTAACCATGGTTATCTCCAAGGAAACATGTAGTCATCACTGCATTGCATCAAAATGGTTTCACAGGCAAGGACATTTTTGTTGTAAGATAGCAGCCTGGTCAACCATTTATGGAAACATCCAGAACGTCAAGGAGAGTGTTTCAATTGCAGTGAAGAAGTCCTTAGGGCACCCAGGAAAGTCAAACAAGCGTCAAGACCGTCTTCTAAAGGGGATGCAGCTATGAGATCGGGTAGTGCTGAGCTTGCTTGGGAATATCAGTAGTCAGGTGTGAGTGCATCTGAGCACACTGAGGCCGGCTTGGTGTCAAGAAGGGCAGCCAAAAACCACTTCTTTCCAAGATAAACGTTAAGGACAGACTGACATTCTGCAGGAATTATAGGGATTGGAATGCAGAGGACTGTGGTGGCCTAGTGGTTAAGGTACTGGACTATGGACCAGAAGGTCCAGGGTTAATATCCCACCTCTGCCACAGTTGGGTCTCTGAGCAAGGCCCCTAATTCACAATTGCTTGGATTGTAAGACTGTATGAATTGTAAGTCGCTCTGGATAAGGGTGTCTGCTAAATGATGTAGAAGTAAATGTAAAATTCTTTTCTCTGAGGAAGCCTTCTTCAGACTATTTTAAGACATCTGGAAAATTAATTGTCCAGAGAAGAAAATGTAATGCGCTACCATTTCAACAGTGAAGCATCCTGAGATCATGTGTGGGGTTGCTTTTCATCCAGATGAGTGGGCTCTCTCAAAATTTTGCTCAAAATTAAACATTGAATATGAATAAGGAAAGGTATCGAAACATCTTTCCAAGTACATCTTCTCCCAACAATCCTGGTTAAATTTGGAAATGAACAATGCTTTTTCCATCATGATGGCGCACCATGGCACACGGCAAAACAAAAATCATAACCAAGTCGATCATTGAACACAACATGGAAATTTTGGGACCATGGCCAGGAAACTCTCCAGATCTCAATCCCATTAAGCACCTGTGGTCAAACCTTAAAAAGAGGGCAAACAAAAACCCAGAAACAGTGATCAACTGAAGCTGGTGTCGCATTTGATCCTATTAGTGCTTGACTGGTAATAAGTCTGGTGCCCGTACAGGCCAATAATGCGCTCCTATTTGGTAGAAACATTCCTGGGAAATCCTTAATGTGGGAGGGCGAGCATTATCATGCAGCTGAATGAGCTACTCGTGTTCGTCGGAGGATCAAATGATCTGCTCTGTTGGTCTGTCTGGGCCTTCTAGAGTCTGTTCACCTTCTGTGCCCTCATGCAACCTTCTAACAGCTAGCCCAGAATGGCCTATATACAGTAGCAGTCAATTCCTTAAAACGCCCAGTGTTATTTTTCTTAGTCCGTTCTACAGTACCCCAGTACAGTACAGTAGTCGTCTGCTGTAGAGGCATGTCTAGCAGTCAAGAATGTTGTACAAAGAGGTAAACTATCCAAATGTAGCCTCTGAGAGCCTTTTTATAGATGCCGGGACAAGTACTTTTACTCCCTCTTATGGCAAGGCCTAATTCCTTATCAGACTACACCTGGAATCATTTACATATCTGCCTTGGTAGCCATATTTTTTTAGGAAAAAATTAATAATTTATTTATTTTTAAAATAATTTATGAAACATCAATTGATCAACTGGTACCAGAAATGGCAACAATGATATAAAAATCTTTATTTTATAGAAGGAAATTGCTGCTTATGAATATCATTTATACTTTGATCTATTACTACATGCTGAAGTCAGAAGCTACTGGATTTAAGACATGCCTTTCATTATACAAGGACGCAGCAAAGGGACAATGCTGTTGAAGTAAATAAGGGCTGCCTGGAAAATCCTCAGTCTCTGGTCACAGTGGAATGGGGCGCAGAGCAAGATTGGACACGGCCGTGTGGTTAATCTTCTTCAGCGGTGACAGACTTGCCCAGCATGAGTGTTGTATGTCCATGCAAGCTGGTGGCAGCTGTCCTCACCCCATTCTCCAATGACTCAGCCCTGCAGGTTCCAGGATGTCTCACTTCTCCACTTCCTACACATTGCAGGGAGCTGCAAACACCTCCTGAATACACCTTAATCACATTTAATTTAGCAAGGGAAATATATTGTTTTCCACCTGCTGGCAGGGGTACGAACGTCTCAATTATTTCTCTGCCAGTGTTATGAGTTATCCGTTTAACAAACTTAGATAATGGCACTCGCTGCCAATTTTAATGGTAAGTAAATATAGGTCCTATGATTTATACGAAGGTTTGTGCAATGTGTTTATGATGCTCTCTACATTTCTCAAAAGAAGCTACAGAAATTGAGGCTCTAGTGATTTCAAAGGATTTCTATGTATTATATAATGTTGGATGTAAATATAGACCAGTGCTTGGAGGCTGCCAGCATGCGTGGTGAAGATGGAAGAAAGTGTCTTGGAGGTATTCAATAAATTTGTTTGAAACTATAGAGGCTTGATACAAAATCCATTTGTCAGCCTAGGTTTGCACTCTGCCGGTCGCAAATTGATGTTACAGCTCTAGGCTAGGGTCTGGTATTCGTCCAAGCAATATATTGCAAAGCCATGCCATTTTGAATAAAATCTGCAAGCATCTGAGTTTGATTCTATTATTCTGATGTGTATGTTTAGAGTCGTCTGAAAAAGCAACCTATCCAACTCTGCCCAGATGTACAATAAACGTGTGTGTGTGTGTGTGTGTGTATAGAACTGAAAACTTTACTTCAAGTCAGATTGTGAGCCATATGCAAGGCACTGCATTTTTTAAAATCACTTAACAGTGATACTTGAAAGTTCATGAACCCTTTCTGTATTTCTGCATCTATTAACTACACCGTTATGAGATTTTCACACAAGTCATAGTGGATAAACAGAAAATATTATACTTGGTTATTTGTGTATTAAGGAAAATGATCCTAGATTTCATATATGTGAGTGGCAAAAGCATGGCAAAATTCATTTGAAAGTTTGTTTATTACACACTGCTTTCTTCGTCAAAGGCAATTTAATGACAGACACAAGGTTACATTGCACAATAGTGGAATGCTTGGTATGGTTGCAAGGAGAAAGTCATTGATCTCCAAAAATACTGTTGCTTGTCCCGTCGCATATAAACAAGCCCGAAGGCAATTAAACAATGTTTTATGGATGGGTTTACATTTACGGCATTCAGCTAACACCTTTCATCTGGAGCAGCTTATAACTGATACATTCTTACAAGTCAAGCGAGAGTCTTGCACAAAGACCTAACTGGGGCAGCTTGTCAGAGCTGGGGTTTGAACCCTGGACCTTCTGGTCCAGGATCTTAACCACAATGTAACTTTCTGGTTTAAATAAGAAGCATTACGCCTAGAGAAAGAAAAACACTACAGATATTTAATATTGTGTAATTTCCCTCAATGCATAAATGACAGTGAGATATTTTTGTGTCATTTGTTTAAATGGATTCTCTTTATGTAGTTTTATGACCGGCATGAAAATCTGATGATGTATAAAGCAGATTTACATTTAATATATACTGTATTATTTTATGTATAAAAATGTATATGTTCTCACTCTATATATAATTATTATAAATAGAATGATATTTTATAGTATATTATATTAATATTATGACACATTTGTATTTTCGTACATATACACACATGTATGTATGTGTGTGTGTGTATATATATATACATACTATTGCTCTAGATAAGGGCATCTGCTAAATTCTGTAAATTAAATTTTCAAGCACAGTGGCGCATGTAATACAAGTATGCTTTTTTTACTTTAGCAGTGGTTCAGCATTAGCAGACAAAAGGTTTTTTGAGATTCACTATACCAGCAATTCTAATATGACTCAGAGTTTAAAGGAGAACCACAATGACATACTAAATGTTCTGTGTGATGTGGCTGAGGTTTCTGATGTACCTGTGATTTTATGCACAAAGGCATCAGGGCTCTTCGTGCAGAAGGGAAAACAATTTCTCTGGCTTGTTTCTTTTGAAAGCTCTCCCTTTTTGAAAGCTAGCCAATTTGATTTTGCAAGCCCACTATGCAGGGCTCGGGAGGTAGTAGTCCATGTTTTTTTTAACAAAATATTAGTGATTAGTGGTGACAGAACCAGAACAAGAGCTTAACTCCTTGTACTGACTTGACACCTTGGTGTTTGACACTGTATGCTCAGACCTTCTGACTCGTCCCATTACACCAAGTTATGTATATAGGATGAATGTGGTAAGGTCTTTGTTCATAAATGAAATATCATTCATTCATTCATTTTCTTAACCATTTAATCCTGATCAGGGTCTCAGAACAGCTGGTGCCTAGCTGGCAGCACAGGATACAAGGCAGGAGCAATTCTAGACAGGATGCCAATACATCGTTGGGCACATGGAGTCACACTCATACACACACACTAAGGGCATTTGAGAGATACCAATCAGCCGAACAAACATGTTTTTGGAATGTGGTCCCAGACTACTTTCTCTGAGATCGAACCCAGACCCTACTTAGCGCAAGGCCATACTTACTGTGAGGTGACAGTTGCTACCCACAGAACCACCATGCTGCCCAAAGAGCATTCACTGAGCACTAACATTTTCCTATAGGTTCATTTAATGCCTTTGGTTACTTACATAAGAAACAAAGAAATCTTATATATATTAATATTCATTAAAAACACCTTTCATGTTTACAGAATTTGGAGCGCTTAAATTGGTCTTATCTTTACCTTGTAATATCTTGTAGGACAAATCCATTAGAAATATGTTAAGAAAAAATATTTCTGAGCACTTCACTTGCTCATTCTGTGTCTCTCCATGCCAACCATGATGCACAATGTACTAAAAGCAGCTCTGAATTCTATGCTAATAATAAAACCTAGTGTAGTGATAAGCCACTAATGAACCAAGAATAGAAGGACCTGTATCCCTATAACCTAACCTCATCTTTTTCATGCAGGACTGATGGTACTTATCTAAATGCGATCTTTGGCTTGAAGAAAACTAATACTGGAGTATCTTAAATCAGTGTGTGTTTTCCAGGCACCAGTCAGCTACAAGATGTGCATGTAAATCAATTTCCCATCTGTCAGTTAGAGATCCAGAACAGAAATCCAGCATATTTAATAGCCATCATGTTAGTATGTGCAGCGAAGGGTTATAAAGTCAGAAGATGTAAGCAAAGCCACATTCTAATAGGTTCTTTATGACATGATGCACTATGTACGTCCAGGCTTTATGTGTCATATCTTACATAAGTGACACAGAAAACAGCACCTAAAGTGCATTGGATATATTTTGGTTCTGGTGGTTATCAGATGAAATAGAAACCACTGGAATAGTACTGTATATACATGTAGCTGTTTGAAGCCCTAGCTGTACTCTGTATTCGTCTTATAGATATAGATAGATCTACACTGCTCACCAAATTAGGGGATGTTTCATGATGGGATATTTAATTTTGAAATACCCTGTAATTTTTGTGAGAAGTATAGATATAGATATAGGACAGTTTGTTGATTGACAGTTGGGTTTAACACGTTCACCAGATTTCTGTCACTCCTCCCAACCTAAACGCAATCACATATTGATTATTTATTCATTTACATTTACAGCATTTAGCAGACACCCTTATCCAGAGCAACTTACAACTCATACAGTCTTACAATCCAAGCAATGGTGGGTTAAGGACCCAAATGTGGAATCTTTGGCAAAGGTGGGATTTGAACCCTGGGCCATCAGGTCCAGAGTCCAGTATTTTAATCGCTAGGCTACCCAGTCCCTTTTCAGTTAAACATACACTGTGAACATCACCAGGAAAAGTGGATGAAACTGAAAAGGAGTTTTAATAACAAAACATGGAGAAGTCCTGATATATCTCAGTCTACCTGCTATTACTTTCCTAATGTAGTTTCCTGCAAAACACCTGTCAGTTCTTGTTTACTTGAAGGGGTTAATGTTGTTTCAAGAATGTTGGAGTCCCTTGTGTTTTTATCTGCTCATTTGCCTTTCAGCTGCCACACGCTCATTCCTTTTCTTCAGTGGGACTCGATTTGAGACAAACCACTTTTGACATCCAATCTACTAACAATCCCATCTAGTCAACATTGGTCCTCACATATCTCGCTGGAAAGCATATGAGTTTTATAGATTGCATCAGAATTACCTTTTCTCAAACCCACAGGCAAAATTACATTTGTCTTCCATCAGCAATTAATTGTTGTAAGGAAAGACTCTAAATGACAGTAACTTGTCTACTAGAACTACTACAACAACAACAACAATAATATATTACTTGATATAGTCCCGATAAAGACACTTTCTATATTAACAGGTATTTAACAGGCTTGTTAGCTGTACACACATTAGCTACATTAATTCATCATTAATATTCAGACATATGATGGCTTTTATTTAATATTTGTATTGACAAAAAATAGCGCACCCAGATTGTCTGATTGCTGAAAAACCCGGCATGCAGTTACGTCTCAGGCAGATATGTAAATGCTTACAGTTGTGAGCTGATTAGACATTGGGTCTTGCCACAAGTTTGATCTGCTGACAAGCACAAACTGCTCCCTTTTTTTGTCTACCATCCAGACACAGGTGACACCTTCACTACATGCTCATGTCTTATTTCTGGGACTGTGGTGGCTTAGTGGTTAAGGTACTGGACTATGGACCAGAAGGCCCAAGGTTCAAATTCCACCTCTGCCAAGCTACCAGATTTGGGTCCCTGAGCAAGGCCCTTAACCCACAATTGCTTGGATTAAAAGACTGTATGAATTGTAAGTGGATCTGGATAAGAGTGTCTGATAAATGATTTACTTTTAAATGCAAATTCCCAGCGCAAGGAAATTTGTTGTCACAGCATTCATTACCTGTCCTGCCATTGACAACCAGCCACTATCACCTTAGTTTGTAGTGGGCTTGTGAACAAGAAACCTGGATTGCTCTGTTTGAGATGTGACGGCAGGTGTGAGTGTGGTGGCTATGTGTTGAGTGCTTTAATCTTGCTTTTGCTGTGCCATTGTGTATGACAAACAGTCACCCTAGAAGTGATGCGAGGCACACTAACAACTCAGAGATATGTGCTGAACATTCTGCAACCTTGTGTTCCCTCTCATTGCAGAGCTTCCCACTGGCATTTTCCAGCAGGCTAACACAGCAAAGGTTTACCAGGAATGCTTTTGCCAGATTATAACACTTAACCTGCCTGGTCACCAGATTTAATTGAGCATTAATGAGACCAGCTGGGATGCCAGCTTCATCAGCTTACGAGTGTGAAGGATCTACAGGTCCAGCTGCAACATCTGTGGGCAATTGGGCTGCAGGATACCATACGGAACTTCATTTAAGATGGCCCAACCAACAACTGCAGCCTTCATTCAATTGTCTTCTTCAAATTCAATACCAACAACTCTTTTTTTATGAATAATTTTTGTCAAAGAGTGTAAATAGCAGGCAATGTAGTAATGCTAACAGATAATCTGACACTGAAATCCCAACTGTATCCATTTGTGATATACAGTGGGTACGGGAAGTATTCAGACCCCTTTAAATATTTCACTCTTTGTTTTATTGCAGCAATCGTCGGAGAAAAGCCTTGGTGAGAGAGATAAAGAAGAACCCAAAGATCACTGTGGCTGAGCTCCAGAGATGAAGTAGGGGGATGAGAGAAGGGAGAAGGTTCCACAAAGTCAACTATCACTGCAGCTCTCCACCAGTCAGGGCTTTATGGCAGAGTGGCCCAACGAAAGCCTCTCCTCAGTGCAAGATGTATGAAATCCCACACAGAGTTAGCCAAAAAACACATGAAAGACTATAAAAAATAAGATTCTCTGGTCTGATGAGATGAAGATTAAACTTTCTAATTCTAAGCGATATGTGTGGAGAAAACCAGGCACTGCTCATCACCTGCCCTATATAATCCCAACAGTGAAACATGGTGGTGGCAGCATCATGCTATGGGGTGTTTTTCAGCTGCAGGAACAGGACAACTGGTTGCAATTGAAGGAAAGATTAATGTGGTAAAGTACAAACATATCCTGGAAAAAAACCCTTTTTCCAGAGTGCTCAGGACCTCAGAGTGGGCCTTCAAGGTTCACCTTCCAACAAGACAATGACCCTAAGTACACAGCTAAAATAACAAAAAACTCTGTGATCATTCTTGACTGGCCCAGCCAGAGCCCTACCTACACCCAATTGAGCATCTCTGAAGAGACCCCAAAATGGCTTTCTAACAAAGTTTACCATCCAACCTGATGGAACTGGAGTACATCTGCAAGAAAGAATGGCAGAGAATCACCAAATCAAGGTGTGAAAAACTTAATGCATCATTCCCAAGAAGACTCATGGCTGTACTAGTTCAAAAGGGAGCTTCTACTAAATACTGAGCAAAGTGACTAAATACTTATAATCATGTAATATTTCAGTTTTTCTTTTTTTAACAAATTTGCAAAAATGTAATCAAGATGGGATGCTGAATGTACATGAATGAGAAATAAAATGAACCTTTTTGATTTTAGCAAATGGCTGCAATAAAACAAAGAGTGAAAAATTTAAAGGGGTCCTTTTATTTTTATATTTTCCATACCCACTGTACTGTATGTGATCTAGTAAATTAGCAGCTGACTGGCCTGTAAACTTGACCAAGACAAAACAGGGCTGATTCACAATTTAATACAACAACACTGTGTACCAAATTATATTTCAGAGCCACTGTGATAAAAATCTGACATATTATTTAGAATAACAGAAGAGTTGGGACTTTTATACCACTGCAGACAGTATGAACCCAGGATAATTAATGGTTTGTCTGATCAACTTCATTTCAGCCTGCAACACTAACTCTGTTTTATAGTGCTTGATAAAGGTTTGCCAAAGTAATCCCTTGACCATGTGGTTATATCAGCTATTCATCAATGATGGTTGCTAATGCAGTGCCGTCTGAGGGTTTGCAGATAACAGATCTTCAGCTTAGGTTTGCACCCTTCACACATTGAAATTCCTCCAAATTCCTTAAATTGATTCATAATAATAGTATGCACTTTAGAAAGAGAAATAAGCAAATATTTTCCAGTATTTCAATGAGGAACATTTCAATAATTTTCTCACAAATTTTCTCACATCCTGTTTATTACAAATTAAATGAAGATGCCCAGACAAAACATGAAATATCTCAGGTGGATAAAAGTAAATGGGAATGGAAGGAACACTGCATTTTTGACAACTTTTTCTAATTTGTTGTAGTAACCGCTGTGATTAGTAATACAGCTAAACTGGATCCCATTACAATTTATACAGGTGTCAGACCAGAAAGTCTGGTATACAAATTACTCCATTAAATATTATATATATATATGTGTGTGTGTGTGCGTGTTATAAATAAAACAGTTTTTCACGTTTCAACTCAATTATCGTTGTCATGGAAGATTCCAGAACCTACTCCAGGCTTCATAGAGAGCAGGTGAGGGGACTCTGGTGCTGATGGTGAACTTACCTTCTGGCCTTGTGTCTCTCAGTCCAAGTCAATTGCGCCTGCACATTGTTCAACCCAGCTGAATGGCATGAAAGGCAATCAAACCCAAGTCTATGCATATCATTACAGTGGTGGGCTAGTGAATTTATTGATCGTTCGATAGCAACACGTTTATTATGGGATTAAAGGAAGATCTGGGATATTTCTTGATAGTTTTGGTCAGGGTAGTCTGGGGCCAATGTCATTTCTGTGTGAAATATAAGAAATGTGTAAGTGTACATAAATTATTTTCATTATTTCAATTCAGCAAACAGTTTATAATGTCCTATACAGAAAATACCAAGAAAGGTCACCTGTCTATAACACAAAAGTAAAAACAAGCTGTGTAGGTCTATATCAATTAATGATTGGATTCTCATTCAAATGAACTCAAGGTTATTTCTACATTATTTTAACAAATGTACAATACAAAAATGTTTTTATAAATAAATTTTTTTTTATTTGTATATGATCGTTCCAAAAAAGTTCAGTTCAACCTTTAAAACATGTTGATGACAATTGTACAGTGATTTGGTTTAACAGATATCGTACACATGCAATAGAAGAAATATTCAATTTAGGCTCATACTAGACATTTTCATCATCCATACCCTTCACCAAAAATGACTGAATTCATTTTACTTCTTATATCTGAGGTCAATACCTTTCAACGTTACCATAATCAATAAAGCACAATAAAAAAATTAGCCTAGTTCACCACAGTAACATGACAAAAGAATCAATAAAGAAAAGAAATAGAATCACAGCAAGTGTCTTACTTTGTTTTACCATTGTCATGTTCTAATAGTACAATCTAGAAACCTTGTTTAGTACTTGAACAATTCTTTTGACTAGAACAACATTCTGTGAGCTAGTTTGTGTATGGCAGTAAGGTTTATACATTAACCCTGATCTTGTACTAATCATTTATTGTAAGTGTATAATATAATTCTGAGACACAACTGCATTGCTTTTTCTGGAAAGGTGTTTCAATACATGGTAAATGTAGATTTTAGTTTCCGCATGCATGAAATAATGCCATATAAAAACAACACATATTTTTAGACATTAAACTAAAGTTATTATTGTGACATGATAAAGTTGAAAGGTAAATTATATAGATATGATAATGAATTAGTTTTTCTAACCCCAGCAGTAAAACCCATAAGTGCAAGACTAATTCATCAAGCAGTAAACATTGATACACATAATCTACTCACACGTCACATATGCATTTATACGTCGTAAATTGCTTTTATCCAGAAAAAAACATTCCAAGGTGATTTTAAAAACCAAGCTTTAAGTACACTCGTGTAAAATGTTGTACTCTTTATAAGAAACGCAGAATGTATCAATACATTTTGAGAAATAATAATATTCCCCTGATTGAAGTTATAGGTCCCTAGCAACAGAAACTGGTTCAATTATCCAGTATTTAAGTTTATTTATAGTCACACTTAGTCTGTACGAACAGAAACCATCAGAAATGCAAACAGAGTTTATACGGTAATGATAAAGGTATTTGTTATAACACAAAGAAGCAGTTTTTTGTGAATGCTTTGGGAATGATTTGTAATTAAATCATTTTTAAACATCAGTAATACAAGTCATATTTTTAAATAATAAGCGACTGTAAAATGTTACATTACTTTGTTAAAAGCAAAGGTAAAAGCAAACGTGTTACTTGGTGTTACCCCCAACACTGACTACGGCCTGAATCTTAATCATCTGCCCTCTCTGTCAACTGGTCTAAACAAATTCTGTCATAGATTTTTCTTAGGCCACAGGTTCTAGATAAAAACTAAATTAAATATCACCAATTCATCTAAATGTGCTTAATTTCATAACTGTATCAGTTGTATCAACACAAAATAAATTAATGAATTGCCTTAGTGGGAGAGAATGCACTGTCAGGAAGCTGAGACAGATGTTTTAACTCTTTGATGACCATATTTGGAATGTCCTGTAGTTTTAAAAGGATGCCAAATGAGATTGAAATAACCTAGAACAGTCAAATTTCTATGAAACCACTCAGTATTTCCCTGACTTTATATAAATAAATATATATAATATATGCGTTAGTTTCATGGTCATATTGAGAAGAAATTTGTGCCAAAATAACTAAAATGATATGTGATCCTTACGGTCCTGAAAGAGTTAAACCACCATCTGTATAGCAGATCTCTCCAAAAGGTAGTCTGCTACGGAAAAAAACCCAAGGAAAACTGTGCAAAGGAAAAGGCATGCGTATGAAATGTCAGATTCATAGCCCTTAGCACAGCCTGTTTCTGTGCTGTTTGCCTTGTATAAAGACAGATGAGAGCCAACAGACTCTCAGTCTTCTGAATGTGGGCAGACAGGTTTGCAGAAGCAATAAGAAACAGGTCTAGGATGGAATGGATAATATTATATTTAACCTGCCTTGTTATCGTTAGGTGTTTTGTATGGTGCAATACAAGGCGACAACACAGATAATACGAATGTCAATGTAACACATTATCAAGTGGCAGCTGAGCTCAGAGAAAAGAAGCCAAGTGCAATTTAAATGAAAAAAATATATATATATTTATAAATCCCCCCCAAACATATCCAGAACAACCATAACAAGAGCATGATTAGGGTTAATATGCTTTTTGTTTTCTAAAAAACAATTACACTTTAAAATAGCTTAGTATTCACTAACTTGCTTGCAAATTTGGCTACTTTTTAAAGTCACACAATAGAATAGTAAACACAACTAGCTTGCAGGTGAGCATAATAAACGATAGATCGATTAAAGAGGTAACATTAGCCAATCTATGTAATTATTTGTTTTTTGCAAGACTAGCAAATTTGACCGCATGACTAAATAAAGGAGTTCTTTATGAGAAGCATCACATTAAACAAGGTTCCTGTTCGTACCATACTATCAGGCGTGCAATTCTCAGGTAAAATGAAACTTCACATAACCCTTAATCCAGGAAATATTTGTTTAGTAATATTTGTTTAACCAGCAGAGAAATTCACCCCCAATCTAGTGAGCAGCTTCTGTTGCAGGGACAGTTATATATAAACAACACTGAATGCCGTGTTTTGGTATCAGACAGCATGCAATTCAGACATAGAGAGTTGCACAATCATATTGTGCTGCCTCTGAGACAATGAGACTGTGCACACTTAGTTATGGAACATCAACAGCATCAACAGTACATGAATTAACAGCATTTTACATTAGATACGAGCACGGACATATAGACACATTCACATAGATAACTTGTAGTACACACAGAAGACACGAACGATGGCTTTTAGTATGTTCTCGCTGTAGAAACATTTGCATATATACCTAGGTATATACACAATTTCACATACAAGATGTTCAGGATTTTAGACGCACAACTGGTGGATAGCATCCACAAACTTCTACATCTAAACAAAAAAATGAATGCATGACTAAACACTGATTTAGCTTTTATTAATTTCAGTAATTATTGCAGTCTAAACAATATGGCTTTAACTAGTGGAAAACTTTCAGCACTAGAAAAAAAAGTTTACACCACCCTATCTTTCTATTAGAAATACACCTGGTGTATTTATCTATCTACATCTAATATCATTAATATTCTTAAATGTGTTCGGATAGATCCAATTATATACTTAAAACATGAAGGTGTGGAAAATGGACTTTAAAGGTTTTTCTTTAATATACATTTATCCTAATTGTAACTACCTTCCCTTATTAACTATAGACAAAGTTTACTGATCCATCATGCATTACTCAACCCAGGTTTTTGACCTGATGAGTATTTTTCCTACTTAATATTAGGTCACTTTACACATACTCATGTAAATCTGTTCTTATTAAAGTCTATTTTCTAAAGGGTAAACGTGAAAAAGATAAAACAGGCTCCCAAAAATGTTTTCACATTTACCAAATAAACCAAAATTTACCAAGCATTTATTTATCATCGATTTTATATAAAGACATTCTGCCATGTTATAGATTTTGTTGAAGGTTCATACATAGTGGTCAAATGACAAGAAAACATTTAAGGATAATCCAGTTATTGTAGTAGAGTTCTGTATGAAAACTGTGGACACACACTTCAAAAAACCCAGTATATACCACAAATGGTCATTAGTGACCATTATCTATAAAATATTAAACAGTACAGTTGTCAGGAGAGCTAGACTTAAATACCTAATTATTCTTTCCTTACTTTGATATATTAACAATTAGTAAAATTGGTCCTAGGTGTGTTTTCACGTTTGTTCTTTGGTCTATTGGTATATTTTGAGGAATCATGTTTGGGTCAGTGAGCACCATGATCTGACAAAATAGGAAAACAAAAATATTGGGACTTTTGGGTGAATTACTGTGATATAGTGGTCGTATCGGATTGTCTATAGGGTAATAGGGTAAATAAATTAATTACTTTTTTTTTTTAAACTAGCTCCCTTCGTGGCCAGATTATATTATAGCTACAATGAATATATGCATGCAAACACGTGTAAGTGTTTTAATGTGTTTTGATGAACATTTTGGGATAACCACCTTCAGAGACAGGATTTGATAAAAAAGGGGCACAATTGGATTAGCTAAACCATGGCAGTGTTTTTTTTTTACCCTGTGCAATTACAAACAATTTTTAATTCTTTAGCTGGCAGGGCTAATGCGTTCATTAGTAACATAAAAGAAACTTATTAGTAACTTAAACTTAAGTAAATCAAAGTGGAAAAAAGAAGATTACCCAAAAAGAAGGCGAAGGAACTTGGAATTGAACAAGACTGCATACAGGTTGAGCATTCAGGTTGTCTGAAATGGCATTATAGTGACAATCATCTTTTCCCTCAGATATAATAAGACTAGTGCAACAGCAACAATAAATCCAAATAACTTACCAATTAATAGGTAAGTCAAAACCTGACCACCAGAATTTCTCAGAAAGACATGTCTGTATTTTCTTCCCCGCAAATAAAGAAAGGAAAGAATTCCAAGGACGTTTTTGGCAACCTGCTAAAATTACTTTATTAAACTGCCCTCATAGAACTCCTCAAATGTGCCATCAGGAATGAAAACCTAGCTACACTACATCCTGAAGATCAATAGTATCAACTGCATGGAATGTATTCCTGTTGTTACTTTTATTATGAATGCCGACAGCCCATAATTTGCAGAGTATGAGGCCACGGTTGTGCATATAAGTTAACTAATAGAAAAACTATTAAGTAAGAATATTTAACCTGAATGGCAGTGAAAAGATCAAAACTTGTAGGGGAATGGATTGTTTTTGTCATTAAAAAAAAGCCTTTACGACTTTGTCAAGGCAGTGAAAAGCCTTCCACAGTTTGGTAAGATTCCCCAACCATCATCCCCAGTCTTAACTATCATCTCTTACATCCTCCCACAAATAAACCTCCCACCAGGCCCTGGATACAGTCTCATGCTAATCACTTTTTAAACATGTCCTGCAGAGGTCCAGGCAAGAATTTCAGGACAGTGTCTAAAATGCTTTCCTCGTCCTCGTCGTCATCGTCCCCGCACCCTGCAGGAATGGCCTTTTTCGGGCGAGTTAGTGAACCCTCGCAGGCTTGTTCCATGGCTGCTTTCTCTTCAGCCTCCTTTTCCTCTTTCTTCTTCAGTCCATACTGCATACATATGTAGCATTCAGACCGCAAGCAAGTTCAAATAGTGTCACATAATATGCCTGTTTGTATGACTGATTTTAGTTTTAAAATGTGAACATTAACAAAAATTGTTTTATTTACTATTAAAGAAAAAACTGTATGACCATAATATACATGTGGTGATTCCATTATTTTTGTTAGGCATGTACTAAACTCAAGGACTGTGGTATTAAGGTTAAGATATTGGACTGTGGCAGCACAGTGGCTCAGTGGATAGCACCGCATATAAGAAGGTGGCAGGTTCAATCCCAGGGTAGAGCTGTTTTTTTGTGTTGAGTTGCATGTCAACCTCCCCAAGGTACTCTGGTTTCTTCCCACAGTTCAAAGACATTAGGTTTATGTGACTGTGTGTGCGACTGTCTGTATGTGTGTGTGTTTGCCTTACGATGGATTGGCGTCCCATCTAGGGTTCTTCCTGCCCTTGCGCCCAAAGCTGCCGGGTGGGCCACAACCCCGTATGGATTAAGCGAAAAATAATGAATGAATAAATACCAGAAGTGTACCAGAAGGTCCAAGGGTTTAAATGTAATCTCTGCCATGCTGCTACTTTTGAGTGCTTCAGCAAGGCCCTCAACCTACAGTTGCTTAGATTGTAAAACTATATTGGCTGCAAGTCATTCTGGATAAGGGTGTCTGCTTAGTTGTGACTTAGATTTTCCAAAAAGCTTATTTCCCAATACAATTTTACTTCAGTAATTCATTTTCTAACAGGAGCTACGAATTCTAATGGATTGTAACCCAGTACCAAACGGAGCATGATACTGGCCAATCAGTATTGAGCTTAGAATAAAAATGTGAATGACTAGATCATCCATTCCACTTAATCCACAGGGGATCTGTTAGGGTTCCCACCTACCCCCGGTGCGTTCAGCCGTTCTCCCCGGTCGCCATTACAAAGCCATCGGTGGGACGGATTAATATCCACTATCTTAATTATGTCCAGATCCCGAACAGCTGCTTCGCGTCCTATAAAGTTGTGGTTCTTGGCGCTGTTCGGGGCCAGGTCATCATCATTCAGACGGGATTCCATCTCCGTTCGGTTCGCGTGTCTGA
>JAVSBV010000138.1:4827394-4843020 GCA_033117975.1 Parotocinclus spilosoma | reverse complement strand
GGAACATCAAACCAATTTAAACAGTAGTTAGAGACAACACAAGTAACCACAAAGTTCAATTTGTAAATGACAGTGGATTTTGTTCTCCCTTAATAATAAACACCTTTATTTACAAATTGCATTTTGTGTTTACTTGTGTTGTGTGTAGTGTGTTTACAGCACTGTATGTTGGTGAGTTGCTGGCTACTACTTTATGATGTTTATAAATGTATATACTTGTCAGCATTTCAAAATGGAGAACAGATCACAGACAGTAGTGCTTAAACTGCAGGCATTTTTGAGTGGCCAAAGAGCAATTCAGTGGGAGGAAATGCAGACTGAACCTGATATGCTTATGAAGCAACTAACTGCTGCTCTCAGTTGAGCAGTTGTCCAGTGCTCTCTTGCTCTTACAGTGTAATTAGTTGCAAATGAGCTGATGCTGAATTAGCCTATTGATTATTTCCATATGGTAGTTTGTTTTTATTAGCAAAGACACACTCTCATTTGTAAACTTGATCTTTACAATGTTCTTGTATGCATCAGGGCTGTAAACGCGCAGTGATTAAAAAAGCAATGTGATGTGAGCAGATTTGCATGTGCACAGACCTGATTTGCATTCAATGAACTGTTCTGTTTAAAAGTCAAGGGCAACAGAGGGGCTGAATAGGAGGAATACAAATTTGCCAAGTTACCATGCTCGGGCAGCTAGGAAAACCATGATGCAACTGTAGCAGCCAAGACAAACCCAGATGGCAACTCGTATTGGTTATGTACTCCAAAATGTTGATACATATCCGCATTTTTTATTTAAATTTGATCAGTTTGCATAAATTGACCAGTGGAAACACATGAACATATGGCACATACGCTGGCCTGAAAGTGCAAAAACAATATTATGACTGTATACACAAAAGAAAGCAAATAATGAATTACCAGATGATCAAATAAACATTGCACATGGCTTCCATAACTACTGTAGATATTGAAGTTGGAATACTTCAGGTAAACATAATATAATTACTAGATGCTCTCAGTAATGTGTCTAACAACCCAAACATTAAAAAATAACAGTAGACTGAGAAGATTTTCTTCATGAAAACTTTGGGTCAGGGGCATTTTTAGACTTTTTTTTAAATATTGTGGCACACATCATTTACAGGGGGTACAGTTGTATCCCTCTGCTTTTCAATCCGTCACAGGGGCTCAGAATAAACCTCTTTAACACTAAAAAAATGAAGTGCTTTAACGCTAAAGTGTGTGCTACTCTGCCATGGTTAAATAAAGAACAAATAAATGCTTAAGACTTATAACTGCATTCATTTTGTTTATGATGACAAAATGGATGACTTTGATTGTTCGAAAAAATTATTGTTTTAGAGGTCTAATATATCTTATACAGATATAAGTGACAAAACATATAGCTATGAGCTATCATTAACTATCATAACTTTTTGGCAGCTTGACTGATTTTCTTTTAAATACTTAAAAATGTCCATTGTGGCTCTGACTGAAACATTAGCTACTGAAACATTTGGAAAGATTCTGGGGCATTTTGGGAACTGTAATGCATGCAGAGAATTTGTATGGCTTGTCCTTTAGCTCTGTTCAGTAGCGGAGGCAGAGCAACATTTTACTGGGGCTGTTTGAGCTGCAGATCATGAAAATAGCTGATGTATATTAATGCACATGTTATTTAAGAAGCTGTAAGTAAATTGAGTAATACAAGAAATTTCAGCAAGATTTAATTCAGTAGAATGGTATTGACAATGCAGCAAAAACAGATGCCATTCATTCCTGTATACACTTCAGCGGGGAAAAACTCATCATGAGTGCACTAAAGCTTTACTCTACTTCAGATGTAAAATAACCAGACAAACCATGGACTCAAACATCTCTTGGCCAACACATGCCATTAAGCTGAGTGCTTGTTTAAGATGTACTCGAAAGTAAAAAAAAATGCCGTTCTAATAATAAACGAAAGAAAAAGAAGTGTTGTGTGTAGACTGTTACGTCTGTCTGACCAATGTTACAGGTCCAGTTCTCGCTTTTGCATGCCCACTGTAGGCATTTTGATAGTGGACAAGGGTTAGCATTGGGAGCACTCTCACCGGTCTGCAACTATTAAGCCCCATACTCAGAAGTTGGCACTGCACTGTGTTATGACACATTGCTCTCATAAACAACATTTAACATGTCTGTCTAATTTCTGCACCACATCAGCTCTTTTGTTCAACCAGAACAGTCAGGAAAGGATTTGTTGCGCTTTTGCATTTATTAGCAGTAGACTCTAAAACCCTTTTTTGGCTTATGGTGTATTGGTAGGACCACTGTCAGTAGGTGCTCAGCACTTTTGACTGGGAACACCCCAGATGCCAAGATGCTCCGATTTACTTATAAGCATAGCGAATTGTCCCTTGTTGAAGTTGCACATGGTTTTACACAGGTAAAAAGTTATGTAAACAAAAGTTTGAGGACATTTTAAAAAGTACTTCTAAAATTAGGGTATTAGTATAAAGTTTGCCCTCTACTTTTGCTGTTACTAGATTTTAGGGCATTCATGTGAGGTCAGTTTTCGATGTTAAACAGTAAAGTCAAACACGTTCTCTAAGAAGTTTATTTTAAGACAGCAAAGCAAAAAGTTTATAAACTGACTGTGTGTCATATTGAAAGTTTGTGGGGTTTTCTACTGACACTGATTGTCTATGGAGCATCCAGAAATATATACTACTCAAAAACATAAAGGGAACGCTTAAACAACACATTGTAACTCCAAGTGTTCCCTTTATTTTTTGAGCAGTATATGTATTTATTTATATCATGAATGTGTTAAAAACTGAGTGTTTTTATATACATACATACATATTTGTGTGTTTCTATATACTGCTCACAAAAATAGGATGAAATATCCCCTGATTATTGTGAGCAGTGTATATAAATATATAGCTGATCAATATTGTACATAAGTACACAAAATCTCCAGAGGAACAGGGCGTTTAGGACAGAGGTCCTTCATCAGCTGTGCGTCTTCTAAGTTCTTCTGAATATATTGGAGGAGAGACTGGTATATGTTTGAAGATGTTAATGTTTAAATCATAATATTCATTCCATAGGGTTTAAAAGTTCTAACAGTGTAGATCAGTTCTTTTTCTTGAATTTTCTAATATCATTGGCACCATAACAACAAGTGGAAATGCAAACAAATATATCACTGATGCAATGTCTGTTAAAATGCCTTGCCACTCGAAAAGACAAATCCTTAGTTTTGATAGTCTGAGGGTGTTCAACAAATTGATCAGAAAACCTACTCTTAGTTTCTCCAATAGACAGCTCTTTTAAATACAAAAAAAACTACAGTAGATCACTCCTGGAGTGATGCATGTGGATGAGTGGGTACTGACCATAGATCAGTACTACTTATTTTAGTGGTGGTGTTAATAAATGTATAAGTAATACATCAGGGCGATGTGTTGTGAGTAAGTTTTTTTTCAGGCCTTGAAGTGTGAAGAATTATATTGTAAATAGAAGTGAGAGTCTATAAGTTTACAGTAGATAGTGGTCTATAAACCAGGATTTCCAGTTTATAGAAACATCCAAAATGATGACAGGATGAGATATATTTGATGCTTTAGAGCAAGGTGGAATATTGAAAAAACATTTGAAACTATTTGACAGAGCATTTTGCAATACCAAAAATGTCACCATATATCTTATTATAATATTTGTGGGTACAGGTCGAGTATAATGTTCAAAAAACTTTTTTTTCAAGAAGTCCAACTTAGAGGTTAGCTTAGAATGGTCCCATTTTAGTACCCATATATATATATAGTGGTATATATATAGTGGGACAAAATCTGAAACACTAAAATGCTTGGTATCCTCTTTGTGAAAATGTAAATTTAAGTGTGATGTAAAAAATGCCGACATTACAAAGTGGTAAATATGTTTGTCATATTGTTAAGTAAAATAATAAACCGTGTGTATAGCCAAAGACACAACAGAGAGAAGTACCACGCTTCGCTCTTGAACTTTCCCTGATTTATTGTATGATCCGCCTCCCACCCCCAGTATTTAGGTTCCTACCCAATCTGTAACCAAATAATACAGTATTGAAAGTCTTAAATGCTGAGATGAATGTTTATTAACAAATTAAATAAATTTGACCAGACAAAGCACAACATATCTCAGGTTCATACCGCCTGCAATGAAATAAATGTAAAAGTAAATGTATGAAGCACTGTGTGAACCATTTAGATCCATTTAGAATTTTTTATATCTCTTATATCTCTGCAAAAGTATAATCTAAACATCATACAATTTTCACACGCCCTAAAAATAGAAAGAGATAAGGAAATAAAGAGAACTCAATTAAACAAACGAGATAAAATGATATACTTGGTTAGTTACAGATTAATGGTCTGGCTAATGGAAATGATTAAAATACTTGACACCCTAACCCTGTCATTGGTTATTTGTCTTGATGCTTTTATAACTTTTATTTCTGGTTTCAGTTTGGTTTGTTTCAGATTTGTAGGGTATATTTTAGCATTTACGGAAAAATGAGACTTGGCTTGTCTGGAAAAGGTCAGAAAAGTTAATGATGCTACTGCTGGGCTGCTCATTTTAAATGTGTTCATTCCATTGTAGCCACAAACTGAGTAGGGTAAAGCCCACACTTTTTTGGAAACTAGAGTTGCGTGATATGGACAGCCAAAAACTAGTGTCCTGGTTATAAACTTGCATAGGTTTCTACCAGATTAACGTTGGCCCCCGAGGCAGGAACAGGAACCTTGCCCAAGTAAAAATCAGTAAAACAAGAAACACTGGGCTGTATTTCTTTAAAAGTATCTCCAAGCGTAGGTGCAACAGCATGGACAATGGCAGATTAAGTTGTAAATTTTAGCTGCACCTCCTGTAACATGTTGAAGTGGCTAACAACTTGTCCTAGTTATGTTCTTTTAGACAGTTTTACAGTCTTGCCTCTTCCCTTTACCAGTTTCAGAAAAGAAATGCTGCTTCTAATTTCTGCACAGCTTTATGCTCTGTTCTCCACAGGCATATACTTTCAAAGCCACATCCCAGAGCCCAGATCTGAGAGTCAAGGCTGAGGATGATCAAGCAGGTAATAAGAAAATAGTTATGGATAGGGACAGTTTACACACATTGCTACAATGTCATGCATTACCCAAGCAAGTTAGTCTTAAAAAAATACTGCTTCTCCATCCTAGCAGCTTTTTGTGCTTAGTCATTGCTATCATTTCCTTAGTCGCTTTCAGACAAGACTGGGCTGTCATTGATTACATGCAGGATTAGAGCTTTCTCAATGGTTTTTAGTCCTTATAATATGCTGACAGGGTGCTTGGCTTTAATAATTCTGAATGTGTTGATATGAGGATGCTGTCTGTGGGAAATCTCTTCAGCAATGGAAATCACATTAGAATGATAACACATTACAACTGGCAATGAGTGACTGCAAAGTAACCCTATATGAACTACAGACTAGTTTAGAGTTTTCAACATGGATGCTGTGGGTCCTAGACGAACAATCTGGACACGATTCATCATCAGTTATCATTGTGCACAGCATAGGAAGAACATCCCAAACTCCAAACAAACAGTACCCAGACTATGCCTGTGACTAGACTAAACTGAGCCTATGCCTGCTATTGATGCAGGTATCTATGTTGCATCCTTATATCTTTTACTCAAGAGAGCATCTCCATGCAGGTGCAAGAGGATTTAAATTGCAATTGCATTGCTGTAGTGAGCTAAGCAGGTGATTTATTACATTCCCATCATTTTTTTGCATTTGCTTAGTCTCTGCCCAAGTGACAGAATGAAAGCAGACAATAAGTTATTTGCAATCAACCCTGCCTCTTTAAAGTTTCATGGCCGGAGCCATAGCAATTTGTATGATAAATCCTTCATGAAAGGTTTTGTTATTCTGTCATGGACACTGCTGTGCATTCTGGCCTTGAGGCTTGTGTCACAGCCATAAGTAGGACTGAACACTCTGGGTTTTCGCCCCTGCATCCATGTGCTCCCATATTTTTGTAGCAGTAGCAGACTTCTATGTTTTGATTTATATTGGATATAATGGTTTGAAAGCAAAACGCAGAGGATTATCAGAAATACAGTACATAATAAAGTACATTCAATGTGGCTTTATTTTCATCATTTAGTAATTTAATCATATTCCAGAATTTCCCAAACTCAGGCTGAGCACCTGGGCACCTGACTAAAATGTGTATTTATATGTAAAATATGTATTTATTCTATATATGTATTTATGTTTTCTTCTTATAAGGCATAGATGGAATATGGAATGACACAACAATGCAAATAAATATTTCGAAGCATTTGAGTAATTATATTTAATTGTAAAGCATAATATTGGAGAACACAGACAGCAAGGCATAGGGTGACAGTGGAAAGGAAAATCTCCCTAAACATTACAGAATCCTTGGGAGGACCAAGACTCAAAAAAGGATCCATCCTCCCTGGGAGGATTAGATTTTATTTGACAGGATTAAACTTTATGTAATTAATTATCAAATTAGTTGTTATTAATGGTATTATGTTATTATGAAGTTATCAAATTAATACATGTTATAGTAATAGTTTAAATAAACAGAAGCCTAATTAATACATACATAATACAAACAGAACATGATTAAGTGTAATGATTAGTGTAGCTGTATAAATCCATTATGTTAAAATAAACAATTGCATAACCGTTGGTTATTTTTTTAATTAAATATTAAACATTTGGGTATTCACCAGATGGTTTTACACTGTAGTTCAGCATTTAATTACTTGTAAATAAATTTCTTTGCTGGATCATGATTTACCCAGCCCTTGGGTTACTAATCCCACCTCTGCCATGCTGCCACAGTTGGGTCCTTGAGCAAGGCCCTTAACCCACCATTGCTTTGATTGTAAGACTGTATCAGTCGTAAGTCGCTCTGGATAAGGGCGTCTGTTAAATGCTGAAAATGTAAATGTAAATGTAATGTTACTGTAGGAGCTTTAATGCCCAACACTTCTATAAGATCACTGAATGATGTAAAAAATCATGAATATATCAGCAATAATGGTAAAAACAACTCATGACTATGTCACAACAAACCAATTTTGGGAATTATTAAAATAAACCAGCACTGTGTGTTCTGTACTATACTGACCCAACACTATATTATTATAATATATTATATGAATATTATTTATCTAATATTATATTAATATTATTATATTAAATAATAAACATTTATTTGAATTCTGATAATTCAGCTTTGATCATGATTGCAATCATTTAGATTCTGAATTATTTAAAATAATTTGAGATTATGGACCCTATTTCATATCAGGCATGAATTTAATAAAAGTCAAAACTGGTAAATATTATCCTTTTAAAATAAATGATGTTAATTTATCCCGATATCCTATATACACGGACAGGTGTGTTGTACTTGTTGTTCTGTATGAAACAGTTGGTGCAAACAGATTTGAAGTGATGTAAACAATCTAAGATAACATCCATACAGATGGCAAATGCATGATAAAAGTACCCAGAGTTTTGTCTTTATGGATTTTAGTGTTTATTATTGTTTGCTGCAGTTTGTATCAGCTCCATAATCACACCCTAGTTGAAGATGAGTAAAGAAAAGGTTATGGAAAAAAAGCTTCACTAAAAGTATGCAAGCTCACACTCACTGTTATGGCAATAATGAAAAAGTTTAATGGTGACATAACATACCAGTTCTTCAAAAAAAAGAACACAGATAGCTTTATTACATGTCTGTGACATAGTTTAGTCAAGAATTGCAAGGTTCAGGCACCATAGCACACTTTTCACTTGTTCTAAATAGTACTTTTAGAACTAAAGTTTTTGAGCAGTTGTTCCTTTAATTGATAATGATCCACTTCTCATCGTGTCCAGAGTGAATAAGGACTCTGAAATCATGCCATTAATTGTTCAAATCATCCATGCTGATGTACTGATTTCTGCTGTTCTGTACAGCCAATAACAGGGACGCCTAAACATTTCATCCACAGGAGGAGGATCAGAGGACCCAGGATGTGCCAAAAAACATTCCCCACACCATTATTTCACCTCCACCAGCCTGAAGCGTTGATACCTGAAAGGAAGGGTTCGTCAATGGGTTCATTATGATCAGACCCTTCTGTCAGCATGGTGCAACAGAAATCTGGATTCATCTGACCAAGACATGTTTTCCCACTGTGCAGTGATCCATTATTTGCTCTCTTTTCCCCAGTGGGGGTTTGCCTTTCTGTTTCATATAGAGAGCAATTGTAATTGAACTCTTTTTCTGCTGTTAGAGCCTAACCATGCTAATGAATTATGAGTTGTGCATTTGGAGATCTTAGGGGGAACAGTGTTGTATTTGGCTGCAATTTGCATGAATGTGCACTACCTTTTCATTAGAATGATTCATAACCTTCTCTGACAGAATCCCCTTTTGCTGGATGCATTTCCTCGATCACACCATTCCCGATATATTCTTAGCACTGTTACTTGTTAAAACCCTAACAAATTAGACAGTTATTGAAATCCAGCTAGTCCTTCACCAATGACCATGCCTCATTTGAAGTTAGATCTCATGATTTTTCAACTCTGATGTGAATTTATGTGATCAACGTCCACCAAAAACTTGCTCACTTCATTTTATGCTGCAGGCCAGGGACAAAAAAAGAAAACAAAAAATCCTAATTGGACAAAATAACACAGAGTCCTTTAAATCATGTTCAGAAAAAATAGCCAAGACCTTTTGATCTGGCAATGGTAAAGTCACAGCACAAAGTTGTCAGAGGGCATAGTGTCATTTTGCTCTTCCAGGGCCAACTGAGGTAAGAAGTTGAAGAGACAGAAAATGTTGATTTTATAAAGAGCAAATCTAATTTTCCTGAGTGCTGATGTGATATACTGTAGTTTGTGAGCTGTGGAGCAGGGTCAATGGTGTTTCACCTTCACAACTTCTCTCCCTCAGCCATTCGATCAGGTGCAATTCCTCAAACACACACCTGGTCCAGCCCATAAATCTCTGTCTCCATTATAGGTCTGCCAATAGCATGGCCATGCTGGCTGCACACACTCTTTATTGTAAGGTTTGATGTGTATTTCACCGTGGCGGGGGTGTGACAGAATGGGGTTGGGAAATGAGCGAGCAGCTTTGTTATGGCACTGCAGATCTGCTCAGTGTGGGTGCCCAAAATGGCATGAAACGATGGAGTGAGGATAAAATGAGAGGTGAATGGTTAGGTGAAGGGAAATAGAAGAGATTAAACTCGTGTAACTAGGCACTCTTTTCTGCAGCATTTTAACTGCAAATGAGTGTAGGACTCCTGCTTCAACACTGTATCGACAGCACTGCAGTAGTCACCGCGCATCCATAAACGCCTGCATACTGAGATTGCAGCTTCAGGACACCACCACAATCACATCTCTATTTAAATACTAATAAATTAAATGACTCAATAGGTGTTAATTCTGTAGCACACACAGAAACAGAAATGCAACAGAAGAAGGCAGAAGTGAAATACATACTGTACATTAACAATAATCTTAAAAGTAAAGGTCTATGAAATCCATTTGCTTTAATAAATAAATAAAAGTAAATAAATACATTTTCTTCAACCTTGTATATATACAAAGTGCAGCAGCCTAACACGCTAGCCCACCATCGCAGGGATCAAGAACTGAGTCCCAGTACAGCCCTCTGACTGGGTCTCCAGGGATAGGCATCTGAGCTCCCATGATCCTGACAAGATAAAATAGTAAGTCATTTGCACGGGTATGTCTACATTGGAATGCTGTGCAATACACTAATCTGAAGGCACTCTAGATTATTATGTTATTAATAATAATGTTAATAAAGTCATGTCAGTTTTTTATTTCTATTGTTGTACAAGGCAAAGTTTTAGGTTTCGAGGATGCCAAACCACCACTGGGAGCAAGGATCAAAACTGAGCAAAGTCACTATACTACCTGCAAAATCATAGTGTCAAATCAATTTTAATTTTCAGCTTTACGAATATCTTTCCCCAAAGCCCCAACTGTCCAAGCATACGACAACAGTGGCTAGGAAAAAACTCCCAACATGTGGCAAGGAAGAAACCTCAAAAGGACCAGAACTCAAAAACTGAACCAACCTAGATTGAATAGTAAATAGTACTAAATACTAAATATCCAAATAGTATAATGTTAGTATAATCACAATAGCAATTGTAATTAATGAAAATCTAACATGATAAAATATAGACAATAAATAATTATGAAGAATATAATATAATGAATTTACATTTCAGTATATAAAACTATACAATTTTATACAAGAATGTATTCTGTACAGTGCTATAGCATAAATGAAATAAAAACAAGTATGCACCATTTAACATTCAACTGATCAATGATAAATGGCCATTAGCTTTAACAACCAAGGTCTTAAAATTATTATATTATAATATATTATAATAATAAATTATAATAGAATTAAAAAAAATCTTTTTAAACTCCAGATGTTGTGTCTAGACTAAAAACAGCCATGACTTTCAACAGAATTGCTAGTATGCACTTCACTAGTTCACAGTCTCCTCCTAATATTTAAACTTGTTTAATTTGATTTAAATTGCTTATTGTTTCTCCTTAATTCTGTTCACTTCATTACACAATATTCAAATAAGTAAAACTGTCCTCAAAAGTGCAGATATGTAATGTGCTGGAAATAACTGCTTAGTGTAATAGTTTAATTGGTTTTAAAACCAATCAGTTAAAAATTTAGTTGTTTTGCGGTGGTCAAAGGTGTGCATATATAAATGTTGTTACTACAACTTTCAGCATTTCTCAGCCAATCAGATTTTAGAATCAGAACTATACATTTTGTTCAGTGTAGCTATTCATCTTTAACCTGTTGCACAAGCAATATTATAAAACAGGTCTAGGTATAGTAGACAATTACATTTCCATATACTGGAACACCCTTTGAAAGTATTTTTGTGTAGAGCCTCCATCATACACCAAAATGCACTAAAAAGTAGATTGCCTGTGGATCTTTTCTAATACCTTGTTGTAATCTTGCTAGAATAATTGCATCATATTTCATGGAGGAGGGCAAACACTTATCATAAATAAAGTCATGGAGAGGGAGGAAAGGATGAGGGAAATGTATGACCTAGGATGGACGGTAGAGAAGAGCTGACATAAATCCAAACTTATCCATCACCAACATGTAGCCAATCTGACATGCAATATTCTTTTTGAATACAATTTGTATTGTGCCTGGTATAGATTCAGTACCTTCTTGTAGAAGCAGAATGTTTCTGAAATATTCATATGTATATAAGGGGGATTTTCTGGTATTTATCCATTGCTGTTGGTACTATATGTAGTAATTAGAAGTAAGTTACTGTAAGTAAATATAGTGATATTTTTAATTTTTGATAGGGATACCTTGTAACTTTTTACAGCTGTGTTGGCACAGCAGCTGGGCCAGCGTGCTAACATGATGTACAGTTGCACTGTACTGTGCCAGAGCACAATTGTCTCAATATCCCGACACTGTTCTACATTTACATTACAGTTCTAGGCCCGAGCACACTTACTAGTGCTTGTAGTGCAATATTTTTGAGTGCATTTTGTGTCCTAAATGTAGAAAAGCCAACTACTGTATTTATTCAGGTTTGAGTTCCAATGATACTTTCTAACCATGGCAGGCAGGCACGATTGGCCAAGAATAGAAAGCCCTAGGAGCTGGCATCGAATTCAAATTCATCATCCAGTTCCAGATTAGGCTCTGGAGCCCACCCCATGACACTGACCAAGATAAGCAGGCTTAATGTTGTTGTGGTTTTACTGAAAAAGACACCAGATATTTTATGGTACCCACACACAAAAAAATCAAAAACAAGGTTGAAAAGGGTTCAAATAAATGATCTGATCTGGTGATCTGCTGATCTCGATGTATTTTAAAGAGGTAGTAAAAAAATTATACACAATATGAAGGAATAAAAAATGTTATACAACAGTGTGTAAAACTTAAGACACAGAAATAACTCCTATTTGTACTCATAAATTTTTATGACTATCATTTAAATTTTTTAGCAAGGCAGATTTGTCTTTTTTATATCAAAACTGTTATCATTTGATCTTTTTCCAATCTGATTCACTCTGCCGTGGTAAATTATTATTTTATGAGTATTTTTTTCATATAAATCACTGAATAGACCTATATAGGCACACTGACAAGACTCTGTATTTATATTTCTCTAGACTGGAGGTTACTGAAGGGGTGTCATCAGACCCATTTTACTGGGGTACGCTCTCCAGTAAAAACTTGTTGTGCCACACTAAAATTGTTGGTGATAAGAAGTCAATTTTATCCTGGATTACTAAGCAGAACTAAGAAAGAAGCGGTAGCCTAGCAGACTCTGGTCCTGGATTCAAATCCTGCCTCTGCCAAGCTGCCAAAGTTGGGTCTTTGCGCAAGGCCCTTAACCCACCCTTGGTTGAAATGTAAGACTGTGTGAGTTGTAAGTCGCTCTGGATAAGGGCGTCTGCTAAATGCTGTAAATGTAAACTACAGGACATGCAATGCAGATTCACTACAGATTACATTTACCATAATTACCCAGCATCCTTAGAAAAGCTTGTTCAGTGAACCAGGTTTTTTTTTCCATGCATTCATGAACCTTTACAATTTTTTTCGGAAAAATTTTTGCTGAAAGAAATCAGCAACGGTGCAGACAAGGTAATGATAGCTACCTGTTTCTAGTCACTTATACCCATATAACTTACCAAAATATATATCAGACCACTAAAGTAAAAACATCAATTAATCTAGACAGCTATGGTACAGCTGTGCCCCTCTAAATTTTGTGTGTCCCAGTACAATGAGTACTAGAAATACCCCTGGGTTAATGTGTAGAGTTTGGTATGTTTTTTCATTGATTGCATGTGTATCCCTTGGGTACTCAGTTTTCCTATTACACTGAGTGAATAGACAATGGCTTGCAATAGAATGGAGAATAGTAAAAAGTGTATTTCTGGAAACAGCGACCCTAATTAGGATAAAACATTACTGAAGATGAATGAATGATAATTGTCTCCATCTTTGTCTGAGTGCACACAAAATAATCTCCAGTTCACCAGCAAATCCCTAATAAGCCATAAAAGTTAAATGTGCAAGAAGGGAAATCAGAATGGTTTCCTCTGTTTGATGCAATACGGCATGCTAAATGAGGGAAAAATATATTTCATTGCCCCCTGACATGCTGCTCTAAGCAGTTTTTTTTCAGCAAGTCTGGCCTATCAAAATTCAGGCCAGCACTGACTATAAATTGCAATGCTGTGTGTGCATGAGAGCGAGAGGACTTATATTGATTTCGAAAAGTGAGGAAGACACTGGGGTTCTGCTCCATTTTGATTCTTATTAACCAGACACACACACATAGCCAATTTTTAATTCTCTAGTATGGATTGATCGAGCCCCACTGGAGTGCAGAATAAAAGAAAAATCAAAACACTTGTTAAAATGTCATAGTTCTCTTATTAAACAGCCTTTGTAGAGAAGGGCTGTGACAGCTTGGTTGATGTTCACTTGACAAGGTGAGGTGACAATACCAAACAAAATGAGTAAGTAAGAGCAGCTCTGTGATAACACTTAATTAAAACTGAATGATGGTAGCTTTAAAATTCCAATTTCAATGATAAACAATCATCCAAATGTTTAAAGTAATCTACAACTGTAGGCTTTCAGAACATAAAATGAATGTGGATTTTAAATAGTTTGTGCCTTCAAATGTCAGCCGGCACTTTGGTTGTGGAGAAGAATGACTTTTTATCCTGTTTTACCCTTTGCTGCAGTAAATAATCTTATTTGGATGTCCTAGATCTACCACTTCCCAAGATCTGCTTTATAGACTATAACCTGTACAGATTTACTAAAACTTTACTAAACTTTTTCTTCTTTAAAGACACCTTATAGCATGCTCTCCTGAACAATACACAATAAATATAATTAACTGCAAATGTCCAAAAGTGCAGTATGTAGTGTGACAACAGTGGGATTGCCTAAAGACAATTATAAAAATGTAAAACGTAGTAATAAACGTAAAGATAAAAACACATACCGCTCACAAAAATTAAAGGAAATTTAATTTCATTGTAAATAAAATACAAAATACAAAATTTTCTCAATAAATTACTCGGTACTATTTAAAAGCATGCACCTTTGAGCAGCACAGTGGCCTAAGTGGTTAGGGCTATTGCCACACAGCTCCAGAGATACCCATTTTCAAATCCTAGTCCAGGCTCCATCTGTGTGACTGTGTCTTGGGTTTTTCTGTTTTAAGTCTGCATTAAGTCTGTTGGTATCTTTAAATTGTCCCAGCGTGACATTGCAGGCCGCCACTATTCTCAGTTCCAGTCACAATCCCTGATAAATGCGCTCCCCTTGCAGCAGGAACTGCATCTGGCTGAAAACCTGAGCCAAGTCTAATATACAGCTCAGATCTTCTGATATGACCCATAACAGGAGCAGCTGAAAGAAGATGGCTCCCAGTTTAGCTTTGTTTCTGTGGTGAGCAGGGGATTGGAAATGTATAACGGGAAATCCTGAGCTAATGTAATCTAAGCTGAAGATCCAGGAGACCCACCCTTTGCAATAAGCAGAAGTTTACTGAATACTCATGATAGATTACAGGGTAAGGATAGTCTAAAGATGCATTTCTCACACCCCGTTTCAAGTTGTCATGTCAATATACATTATCTGATTTTCAGACACTTTTAAGGCACTTGCAGCTCAAATAAGTAACTAAACACGGTACCTCAGGCAGATAAGTAACTCATAACTGCGCCTTTAGCTATCTTACAGTACACAGTTACAGTAACCAGTGGTTACAGTAACCAGCTCTGTGATGCCGTCATGGGGAATGGAAGAGGACCTGTGAAGCCCTAGTGAACTCCATGCCCAAGAGAGTTCAAGAGAAGGCAATGCTGGAAATAATAGTGGCCACACAAAATATTGACACTTTTGGCACAATTCTGCCATTTTTAGTGTGGGTGTACTCACTTTTGTTGCCAGCAATTAAGACTTTTTGTTATATTGAGGGAACAGCAAATTGACACTGTTATACAAGCTGTAGACTACTACATTGTATCAAATGTAGAGTGAGGGGTGTACTCGCTTTGTGAGATACTGATTTCCCGACCATACACACATTACTGTGGCTCTAGAAAAATGTACCATCACACAATAGAATCGTACTGTCTTTAGATTAATCAGAATTCTTCGGAAAACATTTACTACTCTTATCAAGGAATGGCAACATTAAAAAGTGGTAAATGCTGATGTACATTGACAAATGAATTGAAGTTTACCAGACAAAAATATAAAACAATTCAGGACATGTCATCAACTTTCAATTCCAAGTAACATAGCCTACAACTTGGTGTGTTTTTAACTTCTTTAAAACAAGTCTTATTTTGGACAAACCTCACGTAGTCTCTTTGGATGTACAGTGTTCCCTCGTTTATCGCGGGGGTTACTTTCCAGGACCACCCACGATAAACGAAAATCTGCGAAGTATGGATGCTACATTTATTTAAGTATTTATACACTACATTTTAGCTG
>JAVSBV010000138.1:4816708-4827294 GCA_033117975.1 Parotocinclus spilosoma | reverse complement strand
GAAAAAAACTGTGCTTTTCTTTCAAAAATAAGGAAATTTCTAAGTGACCCCAAACTTTTGAACGGTAGTGTAAGTATATATTCTTAAATAAGTACACACATATTTGCATACAATAGGATCAGACACAACGGTGCTGCTGGAGTTTTGAAAAACTCCCTGTCCACTTTATAACATTCATTCCCCTTTCTGTTTCACCTTAGTTGATGTAAAATAGCCACTATAGCTCATCTGTCATTCCACAGTTTGTTAGTCATCCTTTAATGCTTCATAGTGTTCACAGGATGCTGTCTACAGGTTGGTGGTGGTTGGTTGTCAGGTTATATAGGTATATTATATATATATATATATATAGAGAGAGAGAGAGAGATACTGTATTTATAAATAAAAACGGAAATATAGAATAAGCACATTTTTTCACATTTATTTGTATATTTTTTATGTATGGCTATAGTATTGCTTGCTAAATAATGTTATCCTACCTCGAAGTGACAATGATTTGAACTGTAGTTCCAGTCTGGTGCTTGCTGTCAGTATGTGGGAGTTGAAATATTGCTGTTCTCCTGATCGCTTGGAAAAAGACACAGCACAGCTGTAATGAATGACACTGGCACACCAGTGAATATATGGCATGATAGTGTTGTCATTCAGCACACAATGAGCTGGGTAGAATTGATTTTTACATATTTATACATATTATATATATATACTTTATAAACACATTTATACATTTTTTAACTTCCACCATAAAAGTTCCTGAACTCTCCGGATTGCGTATACAACCAGGCAGAGTAGTTTCATTCTGTTACTGATATTGCTGAAATCAGCAGTGCACAGCTGCTATGATTTAGCAGTGCTGACTCAGAGGTGTGAGATTATGTGTTTCTGAATGGTTGAATAGACGATCTATCAGTATTCACATGCTGTATAATAGGGGTGCGCGATATCGAAAAAAAAAATAGATTTCTCTATTTTCTGGGATTGTTTATTCATACCGATCATTAGACTAATACTTTGGGAGTATATGTTTTAGTTGAACCAATCTGTTGAACCGTGTCTTTTATGGCGTAATTGGTGACATAATTTGTTATGCCTTGCCAAATGCTGATTTTCTTGTCATAAGACGCTGATTTGCAGAAGGATTTTGTTAAGGTTTCCTGAGTGTGTTTTTGTGCTGGTACCTTGGCTGATGGAAGCTTTTGGACAGCTGACTCCTCATAGTGTTCATATTCAGCTTAGTGGTTATATTACAGAGGGTGAAATAAGTTAGTTGTCGAGCTGTCTTTAAGGTAAACCAGTTTCCGACATAGTTTGCAGATTGTTTGAGCAACATCCCTCTTTTAAAAGCTAAACCTCCCTGTATATTGCTTTCCCAGATGCAGTTTTTTTACTCTTTTTTAACTTTAAACACTTAATATGACCCTTCCAATATAGCACTTGCTAAACTGTGACGGATCCTTGATTTTAATTCCATCAGATGTGTTACTGTCCGACATCTGTGATTGACCTCATAGATACAAAATCGAGTGGAAGGGCATGAGAAGGTTATTGCAGAAGCACATAAGGGCAAATGCCATGCTAATCCCTGTCATGTTAAATGTAATCTTTGGAGATTACCTAGTTGTATTCATGGCTTCTGGGTATGGCTGTATAAGCCATATGTCCTGGTTAGCAGGGCTGTCTACATACTTTAGGGCATTTAGTTGACATCTTTGTATTTCAAGTTTCATCGTTTTATTGTGTTTCCTATGAACTTTAATAAGCTTTGTACAGTATAGCTCGATACCATTGCTGATTTAACATTTTTCAGATATACCCAGACTATAATATGGAGCTATATCAAAGCACAGTCAGAGTTGGCTCAGAGGTAGTAAGGCTCAAATGGTTCTTACAGATCCTCCTCACAAAGGATAAGCCTCTTTGGATGTGCAGGATTATGCTGGCACTAGGGATTGCTGGTCATGTAGCATGGTAGGGGAAAATGCCTCACATTACAAAGCTTAAGTCAGCTGTCTGCCACTGTTCATGTTTACGCCAAGTAATTGCAGTTCATTTTACGACTGAGCTCCCTTGCAAGTTACACAGATGGATTACTGCAGTCAACATGAATCTTTTTTTGCGGACAAATTCCCAGGTCTCACCAGGCAGAATAGACCTGCCTTGGTTGATATATATACTCTCTAAGAACAAACGTTTGTGGGGAAATTGCATTTAAAGCCATGGGTATTCATATGGTGTTGGTCCTCCTTTGATGCCACAACAATTTCCCATTTCAGTTGTTCAATTTCGGGACATAACTGTGAGGTCAGGCTCCAATGTTGAACAAGCCATGACTTACTGGAAGTATTCCAATTCATTTGAGATGTGTTTGGTGGAACAGTCTCTTTGCAAGCCTTTCAAAGGCTTTCCTGCTTTCCTTTCAGCCTTTCTCTTTCATTAAACTTGGCAAACCATTTCTTTAGTTGAAAAAATGACTTGCAGGGGAGGTAGGAACCTATGAAAGTCACCCCATATTGAGTTGTACTGAACTGCTATTGTTTCTGGAGTTCAGTGTGTGTGGCTGAAACAGTATCACGAATTAGAAGGACTGTCTGCATTAGGGTTGGGTATAGTATGCATTTTATTGATTCTAATTTGATTCTTCGTATCAATTTCAGTTTTTATGGATTTCAATTTTCGATTTCACAGTGCTAAACAAATGTGCCAAATGTTTAGGTATAAAAAATATTTATTTTTGTATTTCAGCTTCAAGAGTAATCACTTTAAATTAAGTGTCAAAACAAAACCACGTGATGACGTATCACATATCAAATCTGTAATTAATACGAACATATTTTTGTACTAATTGCAGCAGTGTTTTTAATGCATACAATGGTTTAAAAAGGAATTAATAAGATAAGATTATTTTAATGTTTTATACTGATACATAATTGTAATTAATCCTGGGCGATATGGCAGTGTATGCTGGCTATACCGCAGCATATCTTGATAATTATATTACTAATAATGATATTAATTGCCGCTAAGAGTGGACAGGTGTTTTACTTTCGAGAACCGCCAGATTTACACTGTTGATATTAGCAAAACAAAATGCTTACAATAAGATACAATATATAATGCTGAGCTGCAAAAAAAATCAGAGAAGTCAAGGTCACTTGCTTCTATGGCTAATGTGCTACATAACTGAAGACTAGTATTTTTTCCTTTCTGTTTAGGTTTGGTAGTGATTTAGATTTTTCGATTTTCTATTTTACCTGTTATACTGGATGTGTATGTTGATGGGTTTTAAAATCAAAATGTGAATAAGCCTATTTCAGTTAGAATTTTATTAAATCTTTTGTTTTATTAAAAATAGTCAAAACTATTTTCTTTCGAAAATGCTATATTCTGTTATATACCATTACCACTAAAGTGCAGTGAGCGATACCTATAAGCTTCTTATAGGTTTTATATCTTTCACATGTGTGAAATAAATTAAATAGGCCATGAAAGCTGATAACATGCAAATAAGAGGTCTACAAATAGCATATGGGTGATATTCACACAAATTTTCTTATTCCCCATGTGCAGTTCAGTTTTAATGGGATTGCAAAATCCAAGGTGGGGAAGCCCTTTAGTTTTTGAGCTTCATTGTGCCTTGGATTTATAACCAAACATCACAAATCAGTCATTTCACAATAATACCAATTAATAATTTCCCAGTTCAATACATTTATTTTGTATGGACTGCCTAACCTACCTCTCTTGACTGCGCATCTCTGACCATTACTGTGAAACATACATATATTGCCCATTAATAAAGGATTTTGGCCATATATCACCCACTCACTTACTGCAAACATTTATACAGTGTATGTTATCATACATTTTTTAGCACTTGCAAAGTCTTGATGTACATGCAGTTTCTCAACACGATTCCTTAACCCCCCCCCCCTCCCCAGTATTAATAAATCATTTAGCAAACAATAAAGTTTCACCAGAAATGTAATATGTTACCACACATATGTTCATAGACAGATATTAAATGTGTTTAATAATGGATTCCTCTTTGAACATGTCCAAAATTGTATTGCCTGGAAACTAAAAGCAGCCTGTTGATATATAAAATAAAATAAAAAAAAATTATAGGGTCTTTAGAATATTACATCACATGTATACATTACGTATATGCTGAAAGAAGTTTTACCATTTTGTTTTTCTTTTGCACCTATTAATCATTGTGATTCCTCACACAGAGAGTAAAGTACACTCATTATGGAGTGTTGCTCAGCAAGCATAATAATTATGAAAACACCCTCAGTGCCAGCATGTAACTGGCACTATTGCTAATTTGAAAGTTTTTACATTAAAAACAATTACAGTGTTAACTTTTTTTGTTCTAACTTTAAAATAATATGTTAATTTCAACCTGGTTTAACCTGGTTTAATCAATGTGCTTTAAACCCGTATGGGAAAATGCCACAATCAGATCGATCACACACTCAGACGCAGCGACATCAGTGGCTGTCAGGATTCTGCACGGTGTTCACTTTGAATGCACCTCAGTTTCCTTTCATCGGATACTTCTGCAATCTAATGTGGATTAAAAGCAGAATATTAATGAAATTGGCTTCCTGCAATTTATGAAAAGCAAATCGAAGCCAGTTTGACATGTAGTCTTTGCATTTTCTCTTCTGTCTAGTGTATGGCATCTCTTAGTGCATTTTGCTAACCCACCTTGGCCTCCCGTAATGAGATTTGCCTTGCACATCCCTACACCCTCTTTTTATTTTTCTGCATTGCCTTTTCTCCTTGCCCGCTGAATTTCTGGACAGATAAGTGCATCCTTCCAACCTGCTCTTGCCTTCAGTATGTTTGCCCCAGTCTTCTCTGCCATACACTTCAAAGTCTAAGTGTATGGTTAACTATAGTAGCTGAAGGACTGGGCCATGCATCTTATGTTTCTTTTCCCATTCTGTTGCTATTTATGCGGATAGTGGAACGGCATCACCTTATTGCTGGCAGAGTATTATGTGTTTAATCCTGATCTTTTTTTCATTAGACCCTCACGGCCCCAAATCGGATGGTACTCACAAGAAAGGTACTTCCTTTTTCTTTATCGAGGAGTAATAAATATTACTGATGAATGCACCTGGACTGATAATTGACATTAGCTAGAGTGTATAAAGTTTCTAGCTGACAGCAGCTTGTAATGGTAGTTGAAGATGGTTGCGTGTGTGACTAGAACACTGTGTACACAATCTTTATTTTTCAAATGTCAGTGTCCACTCTCTGAACATGACCTCTGTATATATATTTAGCTTCTGTGGTTTATATGTCAGATTGTACATGCTATTGAAATGATTCTTGTTTATCAAGGTGTTAAACTGGGATTTAGGAAGTGAGTGAAACTTAATTTCTTTATTGATCAGATCAAATGCAGATGGCGTTTAATGTTCGTATATTGATGTCTAAACACTGATACTGTGGAAATGCGTTCTCAGTAGCAGTATCTGTGCAATGCTTATGTTGTGTTCATGCCATGTGGTTTTCTTTGGGAGAACATGAATATAGGGATGGATTTAATTCACATCAGCTACCATTTACACACTACATGTGCACCACATTTGTACATTAAATTAGATGTTTTCTGTAGGACTATATTGAAATGTAGGATTGCTTTAGGCTAGGAGCAAGGTTGCTATAATCCCTCACCTCTCAGTGGATGACAACATTTTGTGTACACTGGGCACGAGCCTGTATCAAGCAGTTCTTGCTTTTGTATCGAGTTGGCTTGTTTGGCTATGCTGAATGGCGTTTGCCCTCAAGTCTTAGAAAGAGTTATTGCAGCACCATAAATGTTTTTGCAATTCTGAATGAAGAACAAATTGAGTTTCTGCCCAAGTTAAGCCAGAGTGGTGCATGGCACAGGATAATTTCTTTGCTATAACTGTGCAAAACACAATTCTATGCTATTAAAAATATTTAATAAATATCAAGTGCTCATATTTTGGTACAAAGCTAGATTATGGTGGATGCAGCTAAAGCTTGAACTTTTCTCAGCGTGGTGGGTGGTTGTCTGTGTGTGAGGAGCAGATTTAGCATTAAACCTGTTGACTCAGCACCACCACTGAATCCTTATTAGAGGCTTTTATTTCGTGTTATTCAGTGCCAATCAGTTTTTGTACGCATGGCTTGCTCCCAGCAGGTTCGTGCAGGGCTTCAGAGCTGTGTCAGTGTGCCAGTTTTAGCAATTAAAATATTAGAAACACACATTACTACACTGTATATATCAGTCAGCTTTTTAATAACCCCATACCCCCAATAAAAAGTTCACATTTTTCCTGATAATTAGTATGCGCCATAAGAAATTACTGCATATATCTTTTTGTTTGGATCTATTGTAATCACTTGTCCCTCATTTTTAGGAGTTATTTTATATTAACTCGTTTCTAACAGGCACACTGCGTTATTTTAACAAATGTATTAAGAGAACTGAATATTTCTGAGTAACACACAAGGAAAACAGCAAATGCTGTGTTTTGGACTCTGACTGAAGTTAATCAGTGGAACCATCATGAGAAAAGAAAGATTAGCATAAACCAACTTTTACCAAATGGATTATGAAAGTTCTATGGCCCTGCTAATTGACCAGCCTTTATGAGATTATTTTTGCATGATTTTTTTTTTATTTATACTTCCTATTTCAGTTAATTTAAACAGCAATTAACCAATATTAAATGTATAGTCATATCCATAAAACAAAAATATCATGTCCTAATATATCGAAAAAGTAATCAGTAATTTGATTGTTTTGTTCACTTATTTGCGGTACTATACAAAAGTATTAGACCTTAAAAGGTATTTGTTGTTTTAACATTGGTATAATGATCATACACAGGAAGTCCCAGTCACAGTGAGATACAAACCAGTTCCATTCCAAGAGTGGGTTCCATGTCCAAATTTTTTTGCCAATAAATGGGCAATGTACTGCCTCTGCTAAAACAGCAAAGGCAATATGTTTGGATCCTGTTATACTAATCAATCAGCAAGGCCAAACGATATCCATGCTATTTGTTGTCTGATTTGGGTTCTAGTGTTTAGTGCTAGTCTGATGCCAGTATAACTGGTGAACTCACATTGTCTTGCTGGTCATGCTGATAATGCTGGGTGAGCACCGTATCAGCATTCAAAATACAGAAAATTATAATATTAGCTTTTTTAGTCAGTATTAGTACTAAAATTGTGGCACCATACAATATAAAACACAATGGTCTAAGTGAATAAGAAAATGGGCATATACAGTATAATAGGCTAAATAACATAAATAATATATTGTAGCTTTACAACAAAAAAAACACATACATTTGTTTGTTCAGTGTATTGCCAATGTTAGTATAGTAAACTAGAAGTAAATTATCTTCTAACTTTTGTTAGAAATCTCTGTGCTTGTTAAAAAAGGATAACACTGCTATTCAACCATGTTAAATATAATTTTCTGCCTGAATACTGATCTGCACTTAAAAGCTTACTTACTAAACTCCAATTTCAAACAGCAGTTAGAACTTGCTTCCTCTTCATTTTTGCAAACTGCAACCTTTTTTAAGTGCATGCAACATTATGGGACAGATTATCATATTTGTTTTCTGCTTCATTAGAACAAACAAGGTCCTGTTAGCTAGTGTTTTTTTTAAGACAGACAAAAGCATCCCTTTCACCAAGACAGCAGACCAAGTATTATCCTCTAGCATTGCCAGTGCTTGAGATCACCATCTTCCTGTAATAAATTTGAAAGTCTATAAGTTTGTTTGTTTGGCTTCCTTAGCGCTGTTATCGGAATCAGTTAAAATTTTTGACACACACACAAGGTTATATCTGTTCACAAAGTTATCTCAAGACTAGTGCTATATATGCACTCAAGTCTTTGCCAAATTAGAGTAATTAATTAACCTAACACGCTTGTCTTTGGACTGTGGGAGGAAACCAGAGTACCCAGAGTAAACCCACACAGACACAAGGAGGACATGCAAACCCCCCACAGAAAAGACCCAGGTCACTCCATCCAGGGATTGCACCAAGGACCTACTTGCTTTGAGGCAGCGGTGCTACCCAACGTGCCAAGATGCTGCCCGGAAGTAATGTTTTTCAAAATGTCTTACATATGGTAATCTGTATTTTGGGGCATCTGGGATGGACCCAAAATGCAGAGCATCTATAGATGGTTTTTTTTTATTATTATGTAGCATCACATCAGCATCAATGGTTCATGACAACAGCAAGGTTATAATGAGATTAGTCAGACACATACAGCTGACAATTTAGATGAACCAATTAACTTAAAGCATGTCTCTGGAATGTGGGAGGAAACTGGAGTGCCCAGGGTAAACCCTCGCAGACACAGGGAAGACATGCAAACTCCACGAAGACAGAGCTGCAAGGCTATAGTAGCTACAAAGCTCTAACCATAGGTACATACTAGCCATACTAGCCACATAGATCACTAGCTTTATAGCAATATAATAGCTACACTGAGTGCTGTATTCCAACAGTGCTGATTCTGCTGACTTAGGTATTGGACACTTGGCTGTTGACCAGAAGGTTGAGGGATCAGGTCTTAACACTGACAAGCTGACACTAGTGGGCACTTGCTCAAGGCCCTTATCCTTAAATACTTGGATTGCACCTTGGAAGATTGTACTGATTGTAAGTTGCTCTGAATAAGGACATCCATGCCCGGCTTTAGGGACTGTTTCGTGGAACAATGGACCCACCCACCTATCATTATAGCTACAAGAATTATAGTGTAGCAGACTAGCTTGTCATTATGTTAATTTGCAATTAAAGCTGAATGTTCTCTAGGTAGATCTAGATAGCAAGATATGCATTAAACTAATTAACCTCTATTTTAGAACAATGGAATCACTGCAGTATTTTTGAAGTATTTTTATTATGCTATATAAATTGAAAAATACATAATTAAGGTTATTAACAATGATCCCAATGACAGATTGAGATGGTCGATTTATATTTTATTGTTCACATATGACTACAAAGCTCCATTTTCAGCTATTGCTCCAGCCTGCTAATGGCTGATGACTAAAGAAACCTTTGTAATTTGAGAGCGGAGCCAAAACCACAGTGAATTGTATCTCATTAAGTTAAATTTAGGGCTCAAAGTAGACAAAACTGAGTCGTTTATCAAGAAACCATGGTCCATAGTATTGCTAAGTAAAATTTTCTTGTGCCAGTTTATTCTTTGTCTGTTAGTGTACCAATAACGAAACTTTTATAAAACTTTGCCGCAATACATTGTGTTCTTGTTTATAAAGCAGAGCATAGTGCTATTAGGTATCTCAGTACATTCACAAGAAAGCTTTTTAAAATGATCATATGCAGTGGTGGCTAAATGGTTAACCACAGCCGTAATACACTGCTCAAAAATATATGGGACATTAATATAAAAAATGAATAATAAAAAAGTTGATTTGATTAAACAGGATCATCAGAAAAGCAAATGAAAAGACAAAGATGTTCAATTATTTGTTAAGTAATTGTTGTTCAATTACTCAAATGAAATGCAAACTCAGTTATGGTGATTGAGTACCATATTTATGTGATATATTAATGGGGGTGAACAGAAGCATGTGAAACTGGACGAGTGTGCCCCACATTGACTGTTCAGTAGGGTGTATGGTCACCCAAGACTAAGAAAAACACACTGACAGCGATGAGGCATGGACAGGATCAGATTGTCCAGCAGTTCTTGTGGGATCCTCTTCATATTCATTTTAAAATATCACCCAATTTTTGTGAGCAGTATATTTAGCAGTGTTAAACAATGCAATATTTACACAAAGAAAAATACAGAAAACTATGTACGCTATGGAATTTTTAGTATTTGGTATGCTTTTAAGCTGACATGGACTCTACCAATTTGTGCAAAATATGATGATCCGCTATCCCAGCATACTTTTACAAAATTCCCAATGTAAGGATGGGTAATGGGTAGGACTTCATGATGCGAGACTCATTACAGTATATGGGTCACGTCAGAGTTAAATCAATACGCATTGCAATATGTTGTGATATTCCACATAGTTTACTTAAGAAATAACACCTGAAATAAAAGTTAGGTGTACCATCTGAGTTGTATTAATGCAAGTCATTGTACAAGTCAATGTACAGGACTGTCGTAGCCTAGCGGTTAAGGTACTGGACTCTGGACCAGAAGGTCCAGGATTCAAAACCCACCTCTGCCAAGCTGCCACAGTTTGGCCCTTGAGCAAGGCCCTTAACCCACTATTGCTTGGATTGTAAAATTGTATAAGTTGTAAGTCGCTCTGGATAAGGGCGTCTGCTAAATGCTGTAAATGTAATACTTCAGAGAAAACAAACCCAGAGTTAAAACACTGTACTACAGCATCTGGGCAGCACGGTGGCTTGGTGGATAGCACCGCTTGCCTCACAGCAAGAAGGTCCCGGTTTCAATCCCAGGGTGGAGCTGCTTGGGTTCTTTCTGTGTGGAGTCTGCATGTCCTCCCCGTGTCTGCGTGGGTTTACTCCGTGTACTCAATTGTCACTGACTTGTGTATGCAAAACACCCCAGCCGT
>JAVSBV010000138.1:4792248-4816608 GCA_033117975.1 Parotocinclus spilosoma | reverse complement strand
TTAGCAGACGCCCTTATTCAGAGCGATTGAATTAATACAGTCTTACAATCCAAGCAATTGTGGGTTAAGGACCCAACTGTATAAGATGTGGGATTCGAACTCTGGACCTTTTGGTTCATATTCCAATACCTTTACCTTTAGGCCACCACAGTCTCATATAAGAGTCAATATGTGAAAGTGCATATGTGACATACTGTTTCCTGTCCCAGAATTGCACTATTAAACAACATGAATCTGTTCATATACTGTATAGTTTCTCATTTATATTTTATAGTATAACCATTTAATAATGGTGTCACATTTGGACTGCTTGTGTAAGGGATAACTCACACTTGAATCAAAATGTAAACAGTCCTGACGATATGTAGCAATAGTGCCCCCTTGTGATATGTTCAATAAAAGACATAAGAAAACATAATAGTGAGACAATCAATCACATGAAAAATGTCAACTAAACGGGAGAGAAGCAATCTTTTAAAGTAGATCCACGTACTAAAACAGACAGAATGTCTATTATTTGTCATGAGACTGATCCATTTGTATATTTCTGATAATACAGGTAAACTTCCAGCTCGTAATAATAATAAATAAATAAATAAAAGATACTTGACAATGACTCAGTGATACCTTTAAGATTGGTTACTACCATAGCTTTACCACTGAGACGAGAGATAGCTTTGTTTTCTTCTATTCAAGAAGGAAAGGAGCAGACCTTTCTATGTCATACTTTTTATGTTTATACTTTGCTTTTCTCCTTTGGCTTGGTCAAGCTCCCTGTTTTTATCCTAATTCCTTGATGGGTAGCACCGCTTGCCTCACAGCAAGAAGGTCCCGGGTTCAATCCCAGGGTGGAGCAGCTTGGGTCGTTTCTGTGTGGAGTCTGCATGTCCTCCCCGTGTCTGCATGGGTTTATTCCGGGTACTCCGGTTTCCTCCCACAGTCCAAAGACATGCGGGTTAGGTTAATTGGCGTCTCCAAATTGTCATTGACTTGTGTATGCAAATCACCCCAGCCGTGTAACTGGAAACAGCTGCACGCCGGTCCCAAGCCCGGATGAATGGGGAGGGGTGGAGAAAGCAATGTCAGACTACTCCACTATCCTGCCGAAATACTTCATGCATCACATCGATGAAGGACAGAAATGTGTGGAAATCGATGATCCAACAAGTGACCGAGAGTCGGCTGCGACTGTACTGTTAATATCTTCATCACTACAGCATCTACAGGAGCAAAGATTTATGTTTACACCTCATTTCAAATGTGTTTTCTTCCATCAAAAAATGTGAGTTGAAAATCTATAAAGTATATAATAAAAATAAATATTGTGATATATTGCTGTATTAATATTTAGCACAGCCCCATTCCAAAGAACATATTGTGATGTTTCTGAATGCTTGCCATTCATTTGACTATGGATGACAATACCTGACAGTTACGACCCCTTGATCGTCTTTGGTCTACAAGTATTCTTTTCATTAGTGGTCTTTAGGCCTCAATGTACATAAGGCATATTACTTTATATTTTAGCATTTATATTTACATTTTTGTCATTTAAGAGACACACATTTACAACGACTTGCAATTTATACAATCTTACAAATCCAAGTAATTGTGGGCTAAGGACCCTGGACCTTATGGTACATAGTCCAATACCTTAACTGCTAGGCTACAACAGATTTGACAGTTTTTACCTTTACTGTTACGCATAATATTTTATACTTTGTTAACGGGAAAAGAAACATCAGTGCAGACTGCATCATGTTACTGCAGACATTACATCAACGTCAAGCGTCTTAACGCTTGGTGGCATTTTCATTTTGATAGTGATGCACCATTTATCAGCTGATAATAAGGATAAATTAAACATCAGTCCCATGTGACAGTGAAACATTAAGGGGAGGGAAAGTGTATCCAAGAGTTTCACTGCTTGCTCCGAGCAGAACCATTTTGAGTGTTTATACTGAAGAGGAATGTAGCTATAGCAAGACAATTTACTGCTGCACCACTACATCAGCTCGAGGGGTAATTACACCAAGTAGCTCAAGGATGAGGAACCGCTCATCAAAACATGGCTAAGGACTAGCTTCTGGGTAAAAAATAAAAACATTTTTCAAGAAGGAGTTGAAAATGAGAAAGCATGAATAGCTATTCTACTGTTAATTACTCATTAGTTCCCTAGAACAAACACATTAATTGACGATTACTTGTCTAATAGATAACAACTAAGTAATAGATTAGTAGTTTAGTAGTTAATCACTTTCATGTATTATTACCTAACAGCTTTTAATATGAGCACTGAACAGCTTATTTACTAAATAAATAAAGTGTAAATCATTACACTATTACTGACCTGACAGATATGTTTTACTTATATACAGAAGAAACATATTTAATATACATTAAATCTCCACTCTGATTTTCCTTATTGTCTTAGATAATTTTGTTGTTGTCTTTTTTTCTTGATGCCCCCCCCCCCACACACACACACACCAGTACTTTTCATTCAATTTAAATTGCAAAAACATTAGTCTGCACAAGATGTGTAGCAGTACATGTATTCATACTGAACCGTGACAGAATGGAGCTCACGGTTCAGTATGCACGGTTGCATGAAGAATACACGGTACACGTGTCTCAGTTTATGGACTGAATATGCCGAGTGGAAACAATACACAAGAGCTGGGGGATCCTCCTGCTTCCATGTCCTTAGAGGCTTCCTCCTTGACAGCCATGCAGACCAGTTTGATACAGTGTGCAGTATATTATCTGAGCACTAACAGGCTGACCCCTCTCCCCTTTAACCTCTGCAGCAATGCTGGCAGCACATCTACTTTCAAAAGCCAACCTCTGGATATGATGCTGAGCATGTGCACTCAACTTCTTTGGTCGACCATGGCGAGGCCTGTTCTGAGTGGAGCCTGTTGTATGGTCTTGGCCACCGTGTTGCAGCTCACTTTCAGGATCAGTCTTCTTATAACCTAGGTCATCTTAATGTAGAGCAACAATTCTTTTTTCCATATACTAAGTAGGTTCTTTGCCACAAGGTGCGAGGTGCTATGTCCACTGTCTGATTTACCAAAAAATCATATTACAATACACAAAGAAGATCTTAAAATAATTTAGGTAAGAGGATACTAAGTTGAGGTTGACCTTTTCAGTCATAGTTACAAAATCATCAAATACACAGAAAAAAAATAAGTTATTGGTCTTTCCATGGTCTTCCAAAGATCCGGATGATACTTTCTACTGAACATATGACTTGTGATGTTTAGAATCGGGAATATATTACAATATACAATACATATACAATATACAATACATACAATATATAATTAAAGTGAAAAACCAGGGACGAGTAACAAATTCTAATTGTCAGTGTTATAATATAATTCCCTGGAGGTGGAAATGGCACAAAATGGTGGAATGACTCATTAAGTAAGAACCAACTGAAAGCTGTTTTTGTTTGGCACGGCCTGAACATGAACCTGACCTTAAATTTAAGCCTGGAACTTTCATGTTCTGCAGAGATGATGTGGGATACAATATTTCAATAATCAGGAGGACATTTCACTTTTATAGAAGAACATCTACAAGACTGCAATGACAAACAAATACAGAAAAATACTGTCATTGTTATTATTGTGATATATAATGATATATATATTATTTATGAAATACATTTAAACTGGCACATGGTCATTACTGACTGTCACAGTCGCAATGTAAATGCCAGTGCTAGGTTGTTGACCAGTTTGTCCCATCCTTCATGTGAGCTGGGGGGACAAGCTAACCTCATAAGCCAGTATAATCACACCCCAGTCAATTCACTCTTCATCCTGGGCTGCATGTCATGGCCCTCCTATTGATTTATGTCCCTCTCCATGCGCAAGGCTGTCATGTCCACACGTCAGTCAGTGCTGGCCTTAGGGGCAGGAAAGGGACGCTGGTGATTTAGCAACCTGTCAGTAGTTGCAGATTTGACGCCTCAGACTCTCCCAGCCTGGCCTGCAGCAGCTTGGCTTTTCTGAATTTTAATACAGTCTTTCTAATGGTGGGGGTCGCCTCTAGCAGAATGAGATACACAATGATGGATGGCTGGGCTATGTTCTAATCTCTCTCCTTATCTGGATGATATTGTGGCTTGGATAGGCAATCTTCAACTGTGTGCGTAAGCAGAATGCAGATATAGTCGTGTGCTTTGGTTCTTCAGCCAAGATGGTTGGGTAGAGTTATTTCAGCACCCACCTTTGTGAAATCAAAATAAAGAGCTCTAATCCGTACAAACTCTCATATGCTCACACTTCCAACTCCAAGCATAGGAGCAGAATTAATTTCAATTACAAGAAAAAATCTTTACATATTTTTTTTTATTATGAACGCTTTATACATTTTGCATTGCTTCAAGCAACGTCAAGCCAACTATTTACCCTTCAGAAACGCTGAATGAATTTCAACACAGGACAATCAAGAGGTTCAAACCATGAGTTTCACATGAGTCACTCATGAGTCAGTCCTCCTGTTTTCTAAAACAGAAATAGCAACCTATTAGTATTCATGGATTATCATAAATTGCACACCTTTTTTAGCAGTGAGATGTTTTTCAGGTTCTTTCCACTGACAGAAATGGGGCTACAGGCAGTAAAAGATAAAATATAAAATCTATACACTTTCACACTGTATACTGTTACACTATCAATTGGGAATTTGGTGTAATATGTAATATCCTGCAGCATGATGTTGCACAGATTTTATCTGTCATCTACAGTTTAAGCTATATGTTATCCTGTTAAAATGAATTAGGATTTATATTTCCTCTCAAAAAAGCGCTATATAAATAAACCTTTCTTGACTTGACATAGATTTAGATACATTATACAGTGGATTGGTGTTCCGCCTAGGGTTGTTCCTGCCATACGCCGGCTGGGCACTAACTATACCACAACACTGACCAAGGATTAAACTAATAAAGCAATGAATGAATGAATGAATACATTTAAATACAGTAAGCCATTAAGAAGCCCTTATCCAGAATGACTTACAACTGATCTTACAATTGTGGATTGAGGACTCTGCTCAAGGACCCAACAGTGGTAGCTGGCAGGGGAGGGATTTAAATCCTGGACCAACATGTCCAGTATCTAAACCAATTCGCTTCCACAGTCCCTAAGCTCATGTAGGCTTAAGCTCAAGAGCGTCACCTCATAGCATTATCCTAAACCACCGCCAGATACCGGTAAGCCTCATATGGTTGTGGCTTTTTTGGTGAATCTCAAAAACAACTCAGTTACCTTTAAAAGAGAATTTTGAAAAAAAAAAAACAATGATTAAAACATTCATCCCACTGGAAAAAAAATCTCTTTGGATCCTACTCTTGTTTAATACGCTTAGGCTTTATATGATTTTATTCACTTCACACTTGAGTTGTAACATAATTCACCATAACAATATGAGGAATTGAAAATGACCGAGTATGGATTTTTAACATTAACAATAAATTCCATGCATTGCTTCTATAATTTGCCTTTCCTTGTTTATAGAACAAGGCTGTTTCAATTTGACTTCTTTGTTCAGTCGGGTTGATGTGCTTATTTTTCTACATCACAACAGCTATTCAGACTAGAAAGTGCTCTGTATCAACAGATTTACTCTGAGTCAGCTCATGTCCTTATGGAGGAAGAACAGCAGAGAACCCTTGACATTAGATCCAGTGTTGACACACGGTGGCCTGGGGACCTGAAAGGGACAAATGGAGAGCACTTTACATCTTCCTTTACAGAGAGGGATATACAAGTTGGACCCTACTTATATATGCATGTGAGCAATATTCTGTATATTAGTTCAATAAAAAAAAAAAAACTTGCCTGCCAACACCTTCTAGGTACTGCCCGAGCCATGTGAATATTTAATGTACCATGGGTATTGTGATTCTGCTGAGAGCAGCTGGATTTCTTAACGTAAGCAATATCATTAAGCTGTACTTATTTATGTGCTGCGTTTTGTTTAGTGTCTCTCCACTCATCAGAGAGGCATCTCGAGAGCCTGTCTACGGTAACACAATTTGTGTCTTTTGCTTAGATGGGTATCAAGTGGTCACATCAGCTCGGTCTTGATATTCTGTTGGGGATGAGATGGGTCTCTGTTGTTATTCTCAAAGCACTACTACATTCTAACATTATTATTGATGAGTTGGCTGAGGCAGCACATTGTGTAAGGAACAGTTATAAACATGTCGCCAGGCTGCTTGGTTGCAGTGCTGGTTAATTGAATGGTGATCAGTCTCGAGATAGAGCCTGTTTTGCATTGCTAGGCAAAAATATAATTTGTCTGCAGGTTACATTCACCTATGAGGAAGCCATAAAGTTGATGTATTACTCTAAATAATGAAGCAATCAGAGTAATGTCCAGATTTTTACGGATCCTTTAAAGAACTGTTACCTCTTTGTTTTTGCCTGCGGCAAGAAAGCTTCCAAAACCCAGAACTTCACTGATCGGCTCTCCTCTAGGGGACAAAATAGCTCCGCTATGGAGGGTGTGTTGTGTTTATTATCCCGCAATATATACAGAAGCGCAGTGAAACGTGGTACGCTTTTTAACTACATGGTACGCGTCTTGTCATTTCTGTAAAGAGGGTGTGGAGACGTTGTGTGAGCCAAGATGAGGGTTTGTCTCACTAGGACAGAGAGGCTGATTAAAGTATAGACTTAATTTTAGATAGAAGGTATTACATATTTATATGAAAGTAATACTGACAGTTAGTGCTTTTTGCTTTTTTTAATAACTACAGTATATTGAATTGTCACCATTTATAAATATACATGCTCAGAACACTGGCCGCCAAAAGTCTGCTTTTCGCTTGCATTTCCCCTCAAATTTAATAACCATTTAAGTAAAGAAGAATGTAATAAAAATGTGTAATGGGTTTAATTACAAATCCTATAATCAGCGTAATCGTTTGTGTGAAAAGCATTACCTCTGAAAAATATTTGAACATTCTTGGTACACAGCTCAAATAAATTAGGATATATTTAATTATGGGATATTTCATTTTAGGGTATCCCCTAATTTTTGTGAGCTGTATAGTATTGGTAGTGTATATTTGTTCCCTGACGTATGAAGGTAAAGCGACTTTTCCTTTATTTGAATGTTGTCTTTTGTGTTTCCCATTGGATTTTGTGACACATTCTTTATACGTATTGGTCAATTTATAAGGGACAACTCTTGTTTTTTACACTCATCAGTTTTATAAGGTCCTCTTACCATATGGAATGCTTACCACATAGTACTACAGTTATAGACTGTAGTTTATCTGTTTCTGTATATATGTTTTTGATCTCCTTTACTCTGTTCTTTAATGTCTAGGACCCCTACAGATCAGGTACTATTTGGGTGGTGGATCATTCTCAACACTGCAGTGGCACTGGTGTGGTGTTGGTGTGTTAGTGTGTGTGGTGGTAATTCTAATCCTCTAACCCTTCATCAGTGCTCACATGATTCTGCCTTCAGGATGTTGGTGGCTGGTATTTTTTTTTTTTTACTTATGTGTACCAGAGTGGAATAATTGTTAGCTGGACTACAGATAATCCCCTATTTACGATGGGTATCCATTCTGACATAACCATCCTCAAGTTGAATGTTTTATAACCCGAGGAGTTTAATATACTGCTCACAAAAATTAGGGGATATTTTATTCCTAATTCCTCATTTTTGTGAGCAGTATATATAACTTATATATCTTAGCCTACCTTAAACTTGCTTAAAATAATTCCATTAATGTAGTTGGCCAAATTCATTAACACATAGTTTATTTTATAATAAAGTGTTAAATATTTTTTGTAATTGATTGAATATTATACTGAAAGTAAAAATCAAAACCAAAATGCATTGGCAGACTGGTGGTGCCGCTGATCATCTTCGTCAGCTGCTTTTTAGCATTTGCAGAAGGCTATCATACTGCATGTCACTTGTGAAATAAAAAAATATATATTCCGTTTCTGCTTTATTACCCCATCGTAAGGCAACCAGTATATCATAAATCAGGGACTTCCTGTATTTTAACTTTAACCTGAAAACCATCTGGTACAATTTCAATAATGTCTAGATATTTGTTAATCTATCAATTTAATGTCAGCATAAATTCCCAGATTAGTTTGGTGGTTTACCAAGATCATTTGGCAAAGGTATGGAAATCATTCTGGGTGATGAGTTACCTCAGTCTTACAGTTAATAAACACTCTCTTGCTCTTCATCCCTAAATGAAGGCAAGATAAAGCTTCCTAGCAATGACAAATTCAGAAAAATGATCATAAGCAATGCATTATTCAGGGTAAAGAGGGCGCCAGCAGTTCATAGACCATGTACACATGCTAAAACATGCTGACACTAAAATACTTTATTTGGATGCAGATATTTTTATGTTTTCTACTATTATTTTTTATGCCATGCCCGTTTTTGTGCTATGACAGAAAAGCTTAGGGTACATACTGAGGTAATATAGGTAATATATTCCTCTGGGTATATGTTTTTAAACCTTTACTGCACTCCATTGCAAACTGACATGTTCCTCTCCAGTAATCTTCTTATTCAGCACTTGAGATGCCCTAAAGCCTGAGCAGAAAAAAAGAGAAGCATGTGATTTGCTGTATCTGAAGCACTTTGGGTTGTTACGATGGGCACTAGGAGCAATCTGGTAGATACATCACCCTAGAAAACTCGCTTCTAACCCCTTTCTTTCCATTTGCGTAGTTACTGACTGCTATGTTTCCCTTTTATTTAAGGTCCTATCACTTCAGCTTTTGTTGGGTTTTGTCTTCACATATCTTGTCAGTTGGTTCCTGTCCCTGTTACTCTTGTTGTTCCTCCAACTCGGGTTACTCCTGTTATTTTTGTTTTACAGTTTGTTTGTTTGTTTCTGTTTTATGCACTGTTCCTTGTCGTGTGTGTTCTTGTTTCTGTTTCTGTGCTGTATCCTATCCTGTGTTGTGTTCTGTGTTCACAGTTACTGTTAACCTCATTGTCCCTGTTACCAACTGTGTTTGTGTTAGCCTTGTATGAATATTGTTAGCCTCTGTATTTGCCCAGTCTGTTAGCCTCTGTACGTTAGTCTTTTGCACTTTACACCCAGTGCCACGTCTTGTCTGTGTCTTGTACCTGTGTTCACTGTGTTCTTGTTATACACCACTTGCAGTTATATATTGCTTTTTTCTCATTCCCTGTACTAAGTGTGAGAACCATATGGTGACTGGTTTTGTAAATTGTATGTTTAGTAGAGAAAAACCTTTTGACATGTCTTTTGTTTTATTTGTTATACTTTTGTGACTTTAAAATATATATTTAGCATAGCAAAGAAGAGTACACCACTATAGTTACGAATCATAAATTATCAAATAAACACAATTTATTAATTATGCAATAATCTTTACCAAACGGCTGACATGACATTAAAAATTTTGACTTGCTTGTTACAGAGAATTCATTGAGAGTCCTGTCACAACCTAATCTCATTAATGCTTGTACAAGTTACTATACTGGTCCAATAAAAAGGGTCACTGCAACATTAAATTATTTTCTCTAACCTTGATCAAGTCCTCTGAGGGGGATTTGGTAATTAAGTGTTTTACCAGCATCCATATATTATTAAAATTAGTCTGTGTCATTTTGTAAAATAACCTTTACAAGGATAATGTTTGATAAACTGTAAAAAGTAACTGATCTTCTAAGCAGCAGGGAGGTTTTGATAATCATAGTCTTACAATGTGCTAAAAAGTTGACTAATTGCATTATGCCATTCAAGAAAATTGAATCAGTTCACCTAGACACACGGTTTTAGTAAGAATAATTTTCTATCCTGAAAACATTGTTTCCAATTAACCCTCTGGGATTTACTTATCTGGTTTACTGAATATGCATCAAGACAATATATTATGCCAGGATCTCATGGGCTAGCATACATTTTGCCTGCTAACATATTTTTGCTTTTTTCCAGGTCCACCTGTGAATGTTACCTGCAACATTTTTATTAACAGTTTTGGATCCATTGCTGAGACAACAATGGTGAGCCAAGAAATTGTTTTGAATATCAGTTATAAAACCTACCACATATTCCACATGTAAGTACTGCCCTGAGAAGAACTAATTACTAATGCATGTGTGCAGGAGCTTTTTATCCTGACATTAAAACAGGTATTTTTAAGAAAGGTAGACAATGCAAACTAGTCATGTTGTATTTTAAAGTAGGCTGGCTCTCCTATTGTAATTTAACATCCAGAAAGTATGAAGCAAAAGTGAGGGTGATATACTGTTATTTCATTTCAGATTTACATGGATTTTTATATTACAGTATAAAGGGGACTACTAATTACAAATAATTATTAGGCAAAAAATCCAACAATAGTGTAAAAAGTGCTTATTAATTAAACTCTTAATTTTTTATACCACTATCAAATATTCATTAGTTCATTATCTTCTGCTTAATTCACACGGGGTCGCAGACCTGGCAACTCTGGGTGCAAGGGCAGGAACAACCCTATACGGGGCGCCAATCCATTGTAGGGCACACACACACACGCACACAGTTATACACTAGGAGTCACTTTAGAGACACCAATTAATCTTACACGCATGTCTTTGGACTGTGGGACAAAACCAAAGTACCCGGAGTAAACCCACGCAGACACGGGGAGGACATGCAAACTCCATGCAGAAAGGACCCAGGCCGCTTCACCCAGGGCCTTCTTGCTGTGAAGCAGCGGTTCTACCCACCGAGCCACCGTGCTGTTTTATATGGTGCGGATATCATTCTGTACGTGACTTTCATTTGAATTTCATTTTATTTGCTGAAAGATATGAGGACTGTACCCCAAACTGGAAGACAGTGTCACTGTACAGTTACCTAAGGAAACAATGAGGTTCAAACTGCATTTGGCATGACTAACTGAGATACAAATATGTTTAAGGTTATCCTTCAGTTAAATGGGAATGCACCATTTAAGACATGCTGGTAATAATCAGTCACTAAGAATGAAAAGCCAATTTCTTAACATGGACGAGTGTTAGGAGTGGTTATTGTCAAAATGCACTGGCAATGCTTTAGAACTACTATGTACTGAAAATCGAAAATATGTTGTATTACTATTTATACTGTAACTTTATAAATGGGCTGCACAGTGGCTCCGTGGGTAGCTCTGTCTTCACACAGCAGGAAGGTCTTGGGTTCAGTTCCAGGTTAGGTAGTCCAGGTCCTTTGTGTGTCGAGCCTGCATGTCCTTCCTGTGTCGGTTTACTCTGGGTAGTAAGAAAATCAAAATATAAGTGTGTTAATCTGTGTCTCTAATTTGCCCTTAGTGTGTTAGTGGATGTATGATTGTGTGAGTGTAAGTGCTCTTTGATGGATTGGCACAGAGTCCAGGGATGTTCCTGCATTGTGACCTATGCCGCTGGCTAGGTATCGGTTTCCCTGCTACCTGTCCAGGATCAAGAGAATAAAATATTTTTGTTTGTTTTCTTTTATTTAACGGCTCTGTCGGCATTAGTGGCCATTTCAGTGACACACACAAGGTTGCATCTATAAGTAAGGTTACTTCAAGACTAGTTATATATATATATATATATATATATATACACTCAATCGATAGCAATTTAGCGTAATCAATTAACCTAACATGCATGTCTTTGGGTTGTGGCAGGAAACTGGAGTACCCGGAGTAAACCCACGCAGAATTTGCAGACTCTAAGGCGATAAGAAATGAATGAGTGAATTAAATATGAAAATGGACAAGGATATGGAGATGAAGTATCATTGGGAATTTCTGAAAAACAAGAATACAACAAAAAAAAAGAATACAAACAGTCATATCTTTACGCCTCTTTCTTTTATCTTTACACATGTTTAAAGTAAACAAATTATGAATTAATCATTCATTCAAAATGAATTAAGTAGCCAAATGAACTGTTGTTGCTGACAACACATATCCTATGAAACACCTGCAGAACAATGGAATTATATACTAACAGAAAGCTGAAGTTTTTAACTGCTTGACAAAGTTTTTAGAAATAGCATTTCAGCAGCAGGTAATTGGCTGATTTCTTATTTTACATAATAAAGTTTGTTACTATGACATTTTTGTCATAATCCATGGATGTTTATTAATCCATTATTAAATCAGTGGACGAGACAAATATCTTGGTTTTATATTTCCCAATGTAAGGAACTGTGTTTTGTCATTTGCAATATCCATACTGTCTCAACATTTTCTGATTTTGGGTTTAAAAATGGGTTTATTAATTATTCTATTTTGGAATCACCACTGAATTCAGGATATTGGTTCGAAACATTGCCCAGTCCTTCCCTGGATAAGCCTATGACTCATATATATTATATCATAATAACAAAAGAAAACTTGAGATTATTGTTTGCATTTCATCAACATAGTGCAGTATTTTGTTCATTTTGATAAGTTCAGTGACTTCCTGAACGTAAAAGTGGTGTATCAGTATAAACCGTACCATCGAAACACAATATGTGACTGCGTTATTGTGTTCAAATTATATAATAGACAAACAATCTGATATTCTCAAAATAAAAAATGTAACATAAATAACAATTAATGTGTTGTTTTCTCAGGAATAATTAAAAGCAGGTTTCTGTCTTCTTTTTTTTTTACACTGTATTAAAACGTTGTATACATCTCGTCCCAATCCCAGAATTACAAAAGAAGTCATGAATCATTAAAACAGCTGTAAAGATTCACACTATGTCTGAAGAAATACAGCAATATAAATCAGCCTTTTCACTGCATACAGTATGTTTTGTCCCAGTTCTAAAGTATGAATAAAAGATGGTAATAGTAGTGAGAATTACTTTGAGAACCTTTGCCTCGAGGCAATGAAATTCTGACTAAGCTCTCGTGATACCAAGCATTTGATTCACACAAGATCTGCCACCTTCCCATGCTGTATCAACACTACTCAAACACCTTTTCCTTCTTTAGGCACTGTGGGTGTTACTGCAACTCGATTGCTGGTACTACTCACACTGTTTCATAAGCATTTTACAATCCTTTGGAATGCCTCCAAGAGGGCTGCATTAGTATTTGGACGCAAAGGCTTGGCCGGGTTTGGCTGCTGCTGAAACCTGCTGAAGCCTGCACGAGTAGCTCATGCAGTACAAATGCGGCATTTTCCACTCCTTTTCTCCTCAACGGCCAGTGAAATTGATCCAAATCAAAGACATCGATGTTCAAACGAGCGAGAGGCAAGCCGCTGTAGAAGATCCAAGCTTTCTTAACAAGACTGACATTGATAATCTGATTGGACTGCTGAGAATAATGCTTCATGCTGTAATGATCTAGAAGGCTCCAGCCATTATTGGGACCAACAAACTCCATCTGACTGCTCTTAGCCTCATTGTTTACACCATTTAGACTGTCCAGGGCCCATGAGAGTAGCAAGTGGCCATTTAATTAGCACGCTGGTTCTATATTACCTTGAGGAGCTTTGAGAGCGCATAAATCCAAAAAGTCATTTCCTGGAGTAAGTTGAATCATAAGAACAGCCAAACTTTTTCTAATCTGTCACCAACAGAAAGGGATCTAGCCCTGAGCCTGAATCTCATTAGACCTCAGCTGTTGCCATAAATAAGTCTCTTTAGCCTGGAGAAATCATAGTGAGAAAAATGAAGTATTTCCCCCCTTTAATTCATACTGATGAATGTCTGTGCATACTATACTGGCTTGCTAGATCACACTGTTACTAAATGCTTAGGCTTCAGAAGGTAGCCTTTCCTTAGGCATTACATTTTCTGTGCAGACATTGGCAGTAGGATTGGATAGGCATAGCAGACCCGAGACAATTTATGATTAAGAACAACACATTACAAATAATAAAGCATGCAATCAAAAAACCCGGAGAAAAATCACCGAAGGGTATAACACTGTAGCAGTGCTTATTTTGGTTGTGCTCTTATTTTTCTGTGTCCATAGATTTTTTTTTACTGTCACAGACCTGATTGTTATTTTGCAGTTGGCATGGGTTATTATGAAGGAGAAATATTGACATGGTAAAAATCAATAAGGACTGCTACACCATCTGCGTCATGCTGACTTCTCAGAGATGGAAATCGAATTTGAAACAACAGTGGACAGCATTTAAATATTTCAATATTTTTGGTAGACTGATTCAGCTCTCATTAGGGTAATTACCATAAAATTACCATACAGTTGTCACTGATTGATATGCAAAGGTATATTACGTCCTGGTGCTGACAGGTTGTAAATTACTTTAAAAAAAATGCAACCCTCCTAACCGCAAGATCAAAAAAAGTTGGGATAGTAAGGAAAATGCCGTTTCCTTACATTTACTTTGACTTTAATTTAATTGGAACATAAGTTTTAAGCATATTAATAATTTCTGACATATATTCTGACAAATTTGAGCTCCTCTGCCTATATCCTATCCTATATATCCCAACTCACGATTACAATCACCAGTTGACATTATCTGTTAGTAATGATATCATTATTTATTTATTTATATAATTTATATTTTACCTGGTACTACTACTAGCCCCGAATTGCTCTGTTCCAACATTCTGAAATATGTTAATATGTTGCAATATATTTTTTTATGTTGTCCAGAAAAAATGTGGAATATATTGGGCTCGTAACGTTTGCAAAGAAATAGATGTGACAGTAAATATAAATCCGAGGTTGGGGAGGGGGGGTGGACAGGGGTTGTACAAAAGCGCATAGCTTAATTGTAATGGCCAATAGTTTTCAGCAGGCTATCACTGGGCTATTAGGCTATTACCTGCTAAATCCAGCAAAGACCAATACATAGCTTGGATTTTGGACACTGGTATGCTAGACAAACATCTTTATCAGCAAGATCATGCAAGTTTCAAAACTAAACCTGCAACTCTGCAACTCATGCTACTCTCATTTACCAGCATTCCAGCATACATAACATAACATATGCTGGTCCTGGCTGAATTTGGTTTAATTCACAAATAGCACTCTTCAGAAATAGCATTTAGAAACAGAGTGGCATTAAAGTCACTGTTTTATTTACTATCGCATTAAAACCATTAAACAAACAGCAAAGTTTAGACTACGTTGTGTTTTGGTTGCTGGTCAGTTAAAATGAGCATACAGTACAACATGCATGTTCCACGTGCAAGATGGTATGTGATGGTTAACGCTGCTCTTGTGGTGGTTTAGCTTGTGAACTTCAATTGTTCTGCTCGCATTTCTGTCCAAGTTGGTTGACCAGAATACTAGTGTCTAAAGTACATATGCTGGTCTCTTCTGTGACTTTTTGATTGGAAGTACACAGTCGTTACCATGTAGTGAGAAGAACTACAGTGAATGCATGGAAAAGCACCTGATTAATAATGGCAGCTAATCATTAAGTGTTTACTTCTATGTACTTTTTTGGATTAGATTGGAAGGTCTTAAAATATGTATTTCTTATACTTGGAATAGACATTGTTCATATGGAAGTGTGAATCATTACTCAATGAAAGGTGCTTGTTCTAAAAGAGCTTGCAGAACAACATGCAGAAACCTTTATCTTGAGTGTATAAATATGACTAAATGTGTTTATCTTATCTTATTTTATCTCAAATTATCTTACTTCTGCAGTGACAAAAAATGTGGATGACTTCACTGATGCCTGACAGACATTGTTTTGATGTCCCCAAAACATATGTTTCATAACCATCATAACCATGTGGCATGGATGGATGTGCAGCTGAGTTTCTCAACTGAGTCTCAGCTGTTGCAATAGGGAAAGTAACAGATGGGTTTGGGAAAATTTATTGGAGAAAAATAACAATTTCATTGTGCTGGAGCCCCACTGGTGACATGCCTTCTTAATTAAATCTAAAGCATGACTTATTAAGGTGTGGGAATGAGTTCCAAATGAATTTAAAGTTATTAGGGGACTGGGAACGTACTAATAATAATTATAAAATAAATAAGATTCCCACAATTCCCAAGTAAATTTCATGTTTATATACCTTAATAAGTAGTAGTGGCATCTTAATTGATTTATAATGGATGTCACCAGCATGACTTCATTTAAAAAAAAAGTGAAGTAAAAGTGAAAGTCAGCAGCAATTTAATACTGAATATAAAATAAATATTTGAAGGCATCATATTTAGGACAGCAAATATGTTTTTATACATTGTTCAGTGTGCATATCGAACTTAGTATATGTCCTCCTTACTGAAATAAGCTACAAAAAATATTGTATTATTTAATAATCGCAGCTATCGGCCACCATAATTATTTAAAAAAATAACTTGGTGCTAATTTACATGCAAATAATGTTTTTTGCACAAGTTCAAGAAAATATTCTCTACTTTGCACTCATACATACAGCATGTTACTCAATAGAAGATTCCGATTCCATGTAATATACGACAGTAATGCAGTATGCAGTAAGCCTGCAAGTTCAGTTCTGCCGTACACCTCTTCTGACATGGTATCCTTGTTACACAGGATTATAGGGTTAACATTTTCCTGAGACAGCAGTGGAACGACCCCCGGCTCGCCTACAGCGAATACCCAGATGACTCCCTAGATCTTGATCCCTCCATGTTGGACTCCATTTGGAAGCCTGATCTGTTCTTTGCCAATGAAAAGGGAGCCAACTTTCACGAAGTTACGACTGACAACAAGCTGTTGAGGATTTCCAAAAATGGGAATGTTTTATATAGCATAAGGTGAGTCACGTATCATTAAGTTCTGAGATTGAGTCATGAGATTTGTCTCATGAGACTTTGTTATTTTCAATATATATTTTTTAATGATAAGACTGACTTATACATAATATCCACACTTAAGACCATGGTACAAGTGCATATCTTCTGGATGCCATAATTGTGATATATGCGGTAAATTGTAGTTCATCTCTTTTGAACACTATGGGGAAATGAGAGAGGGTAATTAACATGTCAATAAAGATGGTGGTGTAGCCTTGAAATTTTTTTGAGTTCAACAACAAAACCAGTAGCCAGGTGTGACTAGGGATGTGCTATTACCATTACAATAAGCTGCTGGAAGGGTGTAAGGAATAATCTTCCATGCACAGACAGAACATGAAGATGTAATGGATATCCACATGCATTTTGACTCCCAGTAGTAGTTGCTGAGGGTGTTTAGAGCGCAGTGAAACATGAACCTATGTGGTCTAGAAAAGGTTAAAATATTTACTTTCAGTCAGGTGGGGATGAATCCATTTTAAGTCCCTTTTAATAGTGTTTAAAAAGCAGGTGCTTGACAAGATAGGTTTGAGAGTCTTAGAAGAATCGTTTGTGTGGGAATGGATATGTGTCTGCTTTCATGTTTCTCCACATGGGATGAAAGGAAATAGTGAAAGGAAACAGGTGACAAACAGTGATCTGCTTAAGCTGTTGGCTTGAGCACATGTACTCAAGATTCTTATGATTCATACTGTTTATATCTAGTAAAAGGATGCTCATCTGCTTCAAAGCAGTTCAAGCTCTCTTCGAGAGCCAGTTTGAGACCATTTCCCAGTCAACGGTGTAATAATTTTGTTAGAGGGGGCAGAGTTTGTAGGAGAAAAAAAATGGTATAAGATATAATTTTGGAGAATTTATCTACTGTAGTGTCTGCCTCCTCAACAAAAGGAGTGTATTGATCAGTATGTTTTAATTTTGGTGCCTGGACGAAAGCCTGTTTAAGACTATTATAGGATTCTGGCATTGCCCCAAAGGTGTACAGTGCCCCAATCTTACTGAACTCTCAAATAAAATGCCAGTAGGAACTTGTATCAAGAAACCCTTATATGATATACCTTAGAATCATGATGAGGCTCATTAGATAAAGCCATAATGCGATAAACTTTTAGTGGAAGATGTGTTGCTGTGCCGTCATGAAGACGTTATGGTGCAGGGATCTTCTAGATGTGTATACCAATGGAGATTCTATTTGACTGTAACTTGGAAGGGGACATCACAGTGACAGAGTAAGTTGGTTGCCTTACAGCTCCAGCATACTGAGTTTAATTCCAACATTTTACTGCATGTTCTCCTTTTCTCCATGTAGGGTTATTCCAGGTAGTCTAGGTTCCACAGACATGATCAAATCATGTGCGTTTGGCTAATGTTGTTTCGAATGTGTCCTTAGTGTGTGAGTGTGTGCTAATTAATGTGCAGCCTACCCTTGGTTGTTCCTGCCTTGTGCCTGGCCACCAGCTTGGCACCAGCTTCCTCACAGCCCTGATCAGGAATAATAAGCAGATAGGAACGTGCATAAATGTGTCCTGGGATAATAGATGAGATGATGCTCATTAGAGAAGACCTTTGGGGTAGGCAGTGCTGAAAACAGCAATGGGACCAACCATGCAACCATCCACTGAGGCTATGTGCAGCGCTGAGGTCAGCTCCTAAAGTGGGTTCTTCCAATTGTGTACCAACTTTGCATTGATGAAAATCCTCTCTATGACTGAGTCAATCAACACTCTTGCACAAACAGTCTTGTGGGGGTTATGCATGACAACTAGATATCAAATGTATCAAAGAGCGTTATTTACCAAAGAGGTACTGTTTGTATGGACTAGTGCTTGATGTGAGGATGCACTGGTGCTTGAGATGAAGCAATGGTGCAATTGGCTTGGTGTTGCTCACTGGTTCTCCTCACGAGATAATTGGATAGGTTTAGCTTCCATGGATTCCTCCAATGAATATTGTGTTATTACCCGGTGATAGTGCAAAGCCATAAATTGTTGGCCTTGGCCTCTCTTGGTTTAGAGAAATTACTAGAGCAGTATAGGTTGCATCAGATCGTGTTGATGAGTTCTTGAGGTAGAGTGAGCATTGCAGGATTAAATTCATCCTACGGGGTTCTCCTTGTACTTGCTAGATAGTAAGATCTTGAAGGAGACGATGTGGAGAGTGTGGGTGCTGGAGAGGGTGGGTTAGAGGGCAGCAGCATAGACTTTATAAGAGTTGGTTGAGTGCTACCTTTTGTGAGGCTGCAACGTGAAGTTAGGGTGGTATGTTTATGGGTCCCTCCTGGTTCGGTTTGTTAATTTTAATGGTCCTAGTCACAAAGCTGGTCTGCTAGTCTGCCACTTGCCTTGGTTTTGTCATTTTGATTTAATCAAACATTATTATTTTGATTATTATTGGAAATTGATTATATAATTTAAGTACAAAGCTTGTATCATCTAATATTTAATGTATGTTTGTAACATGTTTAAAACGGATTGAAAATTCATTTATTGCTCAATGTAGAAAATAATATAGTATAGTTTTTATATATATATATATATATATATTTTATTTAATAAGATCATAATATAAAATATATAATATTAGGGCAGCAGGGTGGCGAAAGTGCATTTGTAATGCATTCATAATTACAATATATTAAATTTCCTAATTATTAGAATAAAGCCAGTTTTTATTATTAGAGTAATATAGATGCAAAATGGCTGTACCCCCATATACGATAGTACCTTTATATAAGAAGGTTTATGATATTAGAACTACATATTGTAGGCCTTAAGCAACAGAATGTTGCCAATAAAGCAACATGACCTGATTCTTAATTTGGCACTCTTATTGCTCTTAGATATGAACTCCAAGGAGAGGCAGGTAATGCACAGAATTGAGAGTTTTCTCATGTCTTAACTTGATACCATCAAATGAATGCTTCAGATGAGACTGGTCTCGGATGTGAAGTCTCTCTAAATTGCATCAGTCATAGGAAAATAACTGCTCTCCCATGGTAGCGATGCAATCACAGACCCTGGGATAGCAGAAAATATGGAAAATGCACTGTATCCATCTAATTTCAAGACCAAACTCCCTTTAGGAGAAATTATTTTGCAGTCATGTTAAAATAAAAAAATCAATGTCTTATGATTCAAGAAATGTTTAATATCTGATGCATTTGGTTTTGAAAGTGGCAGAAATGTGAGTGGCTTATATTACATTTGAAGCCTTGCATTTACCTTTGATCTTGTCTTTTTACAGGATAACACTTGTTCTGGCCTGTCCCATGGACCTGAAGAATTTTCCAATGGATGTGCAAACCTGTATAATGCAGCTAGAGAGCTGTAAGTATGCTCTGATCCTGGTGGCGGGTGGAGGAGATTTATTGACTGGCTCATAGATGGATGTTTTGCAGGCTCGTAAAAGCAGATGAGGAGCACAGTAATATATACACGCACCTTTAAGTGGATTGAATGAGGAACGGCTGCAAGCTCAGAGGATTTCCTGCTCTATATTTGCATTTTGTTTAGCTATTGTCCTTGGGGATGCTGCAGGTTTAAGGAATACGGTGCTTAGAACAAATGATCCTTGCTGTGTGATAAGCTATAAGCTTGCATAGTAATGCAGTTTTAGTTTTGGTATCATTATTGTGGTAAGTGATGACTGTTTACTCTGTATGTTAAGTAGTGATATTAGTAAAATGTTCATTTTAATAACACAATCAATGTATTCGACTTTATGTATTTATGCAAGTCTGAAAGTTTAAATGGACAATGCCATATTTATTTATTTTTTTTAAATATTTTTAGCTCAGGATTTTTCACGATTTATTTTGATACCAGTGTCCCCCACTGAGTCCTTTCCATCAGATAACAGCTGGGAGGGTGATACTAACTTGGATTCCAACAAAGAAACATAAGGCTACTCTGTTTTTGAACTGCATTTCATTCAACATCTAAGGAGTTAACTTTATGCCACTGAGCACCTAGGCGCCAGTGATTGCCAAATGCTTCATTTTACACAGGATTGCTATCTGTCCCACCCAGAGATTTAGGGCAATTTATTTTCTAATGGATTTCCAGGGATGGGAAGCTCTTGCATTTTGGGGGAGATTTCTAATGTTGAACCTTTTTCTACTTTATCACCCAGGAACTGCTTTGTTACTTCTAATTCATAATAAAGAACACCTGATAAATGTTTATCTAGTTTATATACTGGATGATGTTAACTGATTACAAACTTTGGAAATTTTTTTAAAAGGGGTGATAGTACTGTGAAAAATTAATTGAGAAGCATCTTTTGACCACTAGTGAACATTTTTCTCGAATTTAAAACAACTTTCCTATTAGAAATCATCTAATCAGCATGGCAATTTCAGTGATTTCATATAAAACGCCTGGTGACTGCCCAGACGTTCCTTGATTGTGCAATCCTGTCCTGGATCAGCGAGCACTATTTATAAGATTCACCCGCGTTCATGCTTTCTTTGTTGTCCGTTATTATTTGGACTTTTTTTGTCTTTGAAACAGGTGAGGTAGGATCTTCTATCATTACTTCCAGCTTTTGATCGTACCCGCCTGTTGTCTCGTTATGTTTTAGTTTTGTTTTATGTTCTGTATATTTAGTTTCAATAAACCTGGTTTGTCCCGCACGTCGCGTTCGTGACAATCTGAATATATAAATACACTCATTGACAAAAAATATCTAACCAAGGACAAGTTGGAATTTAATGAAACTGTATATGTTTGAATGTAATTTTAATTGATTACAATATCAGAGTGAAAGGATAAATGTACAGTTAAAAAGAGGCTCTACTACCCTGTTAGGCAGCCTCTATCTTGGACACAATATGAGATACACCTGGGCGTGAAAGCATACAGCTTCCATATGACATTCTCATAAGTTGCCAAAGCTGGCATCACAGCTGGTCCCATAAATGCTCTATTGTAGATAAATGTGGTGACCAGACAGGTCAAGAAAATGGTGCAATTTGGCTGTTGGGGCAATGTGTTCCACACCATATCCAGAATTGAAGAACTCACCATACAGCCTCCTTAACAGAACCCAACCATCTGTAGCAGTCTAGGTCTCTTGTTCAGGACACCACTGCAAGTGCAGATGATAGTGTCATGTGATTGAAGGTGCCACTTGTGTCTGGATGGTGGACAACGAAACAGTGCAAGCTGCAGTGGAAACAATCCATACTACTGGTAGGCTGTCTGGGTTGTCCAGAGCCTGTTCGCCATGTATGCATGTCTTCACAGAATCACTGCACCCAACATCTCCTAACAGCTAGGATGGAAAGGCCAATATGCTGGGCAGTTAATTAAAACAACCATCCTATTTCCCTCAGTGTAATGGTGCTTCCTTCTCAAAGTTCAACAAGTTGGCCAAAATCTTCAAGTGCATTGTAAAGGCATGACTATCAATCAACGATCTCTCACCAAGAGATACACTACCCAAAAGTAGCCTCTGAAAGACTTTCTATAGTGAAACGAGAACACTCTTCTGCCCTCTTGTGGCAAGACCTAGTGTTTAATAAGAAAACACCTGTAATCATTTACATATCTTCCTGAGACATAATAACAGCATGCAGAATTTTCTATCTGGGTGAGTTCATTTTTGTCAGTGAGTATATCATGGTTGCATCCCCTCTTGCTGTAATGACAGCACGCACTCAAGGTGGCATGGAATCCACAATTGTATCATAAATGTTTTAAATCTGATGATCCATGCTTTCCCAGCCTGATTGCACACTATTCCAAAAAGCATCTTGTGATGATACTGAATGTGTGGCTTTCTCCATCGTCAAGTGAAATGTAAAAAGGAGTTTAGGTTAGGTGACTGTGAAGAATAGCCCAGGACAGTGAGGTTCACTTAAGTTTTTATTTGCAAAATAAAAGCATTTTAACAAGAGATCTCAGAATTTGGTGCCTGCTTTATATTCTCACGTAACCCTTCCATATTGTGAGAGTAAGTGGTGAACAGTAACTCACAGTCTGTTTATCTGTGCCTTCTTCAGTTGGCTACACAATGAACGATCTGATTTTCGAGTGGGATGAGAAAGGTGCAGTACAGGTGGCTGATGGACTTACATTACCCCAGTTTATCCTGAAGGAGGAGAAAGACCTGCGCTACTGCACTAAACACTACAACACAGGTTAGTTCCGCTTCCACACCTGCTGAGGTGAGAAATGTTGTGCAACCACATTCCATTGCTGTTAAGATACACACACACCCACACACAAACATCCGCAGCACACACACACACACCAGACGGATGTGCACACACATACATGCAGATATTCCATTTCGCCTATGAGATATAAATTGCTCTAAACTTTGGTGCTTTTAAGCTTTTAATAAATAAGCTAACGTCTGTTAATCTGTGGATGATTCAAACTTTGCAAATATCTATTTGTAGCCTCATTTTTATGTAGCAAACTGTTTAGTTGAGCTGGACAGAATAATTGTGTTCAGAAAATAATATTTTTTCTTTAAAAAAAACAAGCAAAAAATTCTTTTTCAGCAAAAGGCATTTTCATTCAGTTGGCATAAAGCGTGCAGCTGAAGTGTTTTAATGAGTAATCTATGCTGGCTTATGCTCATAAAACAATTAGCATGTACAAAAATACAATTTGCTACAATCTGTTTGGATTAGATCTGAAAACATTTTGACACTGAGGAGAAGAGTATAACACAAGCAGCCATTTCTTCCACCTAATTACAGACTGCAGTCCATCTGTTTCTGTACACACTTAGTTAGCAAAGGTTTTTATCTGAGTCTTCTTATTTTTGCATTGTTTGGATGCATTAAAATCAGGCTCACCAATCAAAGCTCCATTTTCTTTCAGAACAGCTCATCCTGCGAGCACAAGAGCGTATATAACAAGCAACACACTGACTATAAAATTGTGGAGGTTAAAGAAAATATAGTTTGTTTATGTCCAAAAAAACCACAAACTGCAGTTAACTAATATTTTAATATTTATTGTTTTACTCATATCGTTTTTAAGTTGACAGTGTGAATAAGACATTGCATCATCTCACAGTTATCAGGAAGAGAAGGGAAATTAAAGAATGCCAAAGCGGACAGGGTGGTTTTAGAATACAAAGGTATTGGAATTTGTATTAGTATTATAAATCTGTATTTTTCTTTACTGTGAATAGGCCTTTAAAGTGTGTTTTACTGGTACGATTGGATCAGGCAAAGCAGAGACCTCAGTGCTGAACCAATCAGAAATGTCCAGCCACCAGCTTCCTGTAGCATCTTGTGAGCACCAATGAAGTATTAGAGGATGACTATCAAAAACTGTCTGTGTCTAACAGAATGCACAGTGAGAGAACACGGTGTTTAAAAACTCTTCCAAGACTTCTGCATCTGGTTTACTCATGCCTTTACCAGTGTTAATTTCGTTGACGATCCATTTTCGTCATAGTTTTCGGCAACGAACCTTTTCTTCATGACAAAAACTGAACGATAAGTAAACAAAAACTACTTACAACTACCTAAAACTATAGACGAAACTAGATGAAAATGTTTCGCATAGGTGACATCCAATCAGAACTGAATTAGCTTTGTGAAAGGCAGGGACAAGTTAGGAAAACATCCAATCATAAC
>JAVSBV010000138.1:4756878-4771031 GCA_033117975.1 Parotocinclus spilosoma | reverse complement strand
AATAAAAGTATGAGATTTAAGGGAAAACACAAAATTGTCTAGGTGACCCCAAACTTTTGAACGGTAGTGTATGTGACCCTAACAACTCACGTGTAGAAACAACTCTCACACCTTGCAATCCTGATAGCTTGCATATTAACAGTTTTGCGGATGATAGCTTAAACATTTTCAAAAACCAAGAAGAATACCAGGTTGCCTTTAACTCAAACACTCGAGTCTTCCATGACCTGGATGTCTGAGAACCTACACAAAGTATCTAATAAAATACAAACATTTAAAATTAGTAACAGAATAGGATCACACTTAAATATCAGATCCAGCAGTGGTGATGATATTCAGTGTAAATGTAGGAGAAAAGATATTGAAATTCATACACGAACCCGTTCATGTTCACAAGGACATGAATTGTAAACATGAATTGGTTCGTGTATGAATTAGCTATTTGTAAGTTTGTACATACATTTTATAATTTAAACCCTATTTCAGTGACAGTACCCAAAAGCCACAGTACATTGGTTACCATATAGGCAAAGTAAAGGCCTTTTCACAGTGCTGATCCAATTCTTTTCGATTTGAGTTCCACTCCAGTAATCTATCTGATTTAATTGAACTAATCTGTCTTCACAATGACTGTGAGTAGTATATCTATCATTCTGAATACCAAGAGGCCCCAAATTGATTTTGTAATTGAATCTTCCCACATGCTTTTGAGCACTTTTGTGTAACATGCCATATGTATATAAAATCTAAAACATCATTTGGTACATTATGAGTATTGCATGTGCAGGATTTTAGATGTGGTATTTTATATAAACAAAATGATATGTTACTAATTAAATCTGATGTAAAGAAAACTGTATCTGTCAGTGTGTAGTGTTCTAGTTGTATGTCTGTAGCATTCTATACATTGTGTTCCATTCATCTTGTATAAAGATCCATTTGTCTGTGTGTAGCATGTGTGTGTAGTGTTCTATTAGTCTGTGTGTAGTGTTCTATTAGTCCTAATATATTGTCCTGTATATCTATGCGTTGACTGTGGAGTGTTCTGTTCATCTGTCAAGAAAGATCTATTTGTCTGTGTGTAATGTTTCCATTTGTCTGTGTAATGTCTTTGTGTAGTATTTTATTCATTAGTGTGTAGGGTTTGTTTGTCTGTGTTCTAGACAGAGGCTCAGCATGGCAGAGAGGCAATTTTGAGAAAATATGTTGCAACATAATGCATGTCACTTGTAATACTGGTTTAGTCGATAGGCACAGGACACCCCTTTATTTCAGAAACAAAAGGGAAAATGACACATCAGAATACCCTAGCAAGTAATGGGTTATCTATTAGCCTAAGTCTGAAACATGGCCACCATCTTGAAAGCCATCAAGGGTTCTTAATGTATAAGTGGTCATGTAGCATATCAAAGAAGACCTGAATTGTTTTAGAAATCAATTGCTACAATCAGATATTTTAATATCTCTTGTCGTTTAAAAGTTATCAAAGCAGAACATTCTAAACCTTTGACGATTCTGATGTCCGGGGAACACAGCTGCCGTATCATAGCTTTAACACCCAGAAAGATCACCAATTTCACACAGCACTGTTGCATAGCTCAGAGCCAAATTCGAAGAAACCGGGGCTGTGGGTGACAACACAATGTGTCCTGTGACTTTTGGCTCACCCTTTAATTCCACCCTAAAATGTTTTGTCACTTTCATTTGTTTTGTTCAGTTAGAAGCTGCTGATTTGTATGAATTACAGTGTTTATAATACATCCCAGTGGATTTGTTCCATTTTGGAAGCAAAAGACATGAACATATGTGTCGGAATGGGGGCTCAAAAATATTTTTATCTGCAGACGAGGGTCACTGCAGAAAGGTTTTGGGAAACAGTGTTCTATCGTCTATACAGAACACAACACCGACATTTAGCAGACGCACATACTGTAGATGAATAGAACATTTCATGCAAAAAAACAGAGCACTATACACTCTCTGGTCACTCTATTAGGAACAATTCCTTGTTTGTACATTAATTGCCACTGCAGTGCTGAGAATGATCCACCACCCAAACAGGATCTGTGGGGTTCGTCTGTGGGCGGTGTTCTATTCACTTGGAGTGCAGTGTTCTCTTAGTGAGTTGTGCACTATCCATCTGTGTGTTGTGGTTCATTTGTCTGTCTGTAGCGTTCTATTCATCATGTGCAGAGTTTTTTTTGTCTGGTGGGGACACAGTCGCATGATCTATGGCATGTAAGCTGAGCGGTAGCAGCAGTGCTGCTACACCAGCACTACCTCACCTAATGAAGCTGTTGCAGTGCTGATGCACATCTGGGTTTCGACTTTCTACCATGCCTTGCAGGGGTCATCATTCAGAGTGGCCGACGCAGCCCAGTGCTGTTGTATATCAAACCCCCTTCCAGCCCCATCCTGCTTCACCGAAGCAGAAAATACAAGTAGGATTCCCTCTGCTGGAAAGTAATGGGCAGAGAAGAGGAGCTAAAGGGCTTTAGCACAGTATTACAGCTTGGCAAGAGGATATTAGATTAGCAAAACCTGTAGCACTTTACATTTCTCCTAAGTAGTACGGAATGCGAGACAGGACTTAAACATTAACCTTAATCTTAAACATTTTCCTTTAACAACTGCTCATGGTTTTACTAGCTTTTAGTCAGCTAGAGAGTCTAAAGACAGACTATATTATAATAAACTGAGATCTCATACATCGCACTGTGCAGAATCATCAGAGGTGCAAATATCTCCGAAGTCACCAAATTCATGTTGTATGAGTGAGTTTGTGGGTCAGTCTGGCATACGATGGATTGGCGTTGTTCCTGCCTTGCGCTCGATGCCACTGGCTAGGTATCAGCCTTCCCAGAGCCCTGTAAAGTGTCGAGTGTATAAGAAAGTGAATAAATGTATGAAATAAAAGTAAGCAGCACTATATAAGCCCTGCTTTAGTATAATTTTAGGAAACATTTTGCTACTGAGCCAGTAGGCTCAGTGGACGGGAACAAAGAGCTCTGGTGTCACACAAGCTACACGGCAGGCTACACAAGGCTTTCTGTTGTCCCTGCCTGTTCCACATTATGTTCATCCAGAGTCTCATTAACAACTAACTCAAACACTCAAGGCTGAAGATGCTGTTGTGCTGCCTAAGTGTGGTAGTTGTGGAAATGACAGTAGTTTATTGACACGGATTAGGATGAACTATTAACCATTTGAACTATTAGGAACCACTACAGATAAGTATGAGGAGTATTTATGTTAATAAATAACAGTGGTTGTAAAGTCAACTGTAGTGGAGTTTGGTATTCTGGAAAATTCCAGTTCTACTGGTTTTGTTTTGCCCGTTTTCGGATTGTGTTTAAGTTAGTTTTGCAGTTTTAAGTTGATTTTTAGTCTTATTTTTTACATTGATTGAATATTGTGTAGTTATGCATGAGCTATGCATGTTGTGAATTCTGTAATACACAAACTGAAACATAGGTGGAATGTATAAAACATGGTAAGATATTATTACTGCAAAATGCTTTATCTGACTGACCTGTAGACAAGAAAACAGCATTGTAAGAAAGTTACACTAAAATGTGTACATTCCTGGTTAAATAACCTCCAAGTTCAAAAGCCACTGAAAATACAGAATGCTTTGCCACCAACCTACACATCATACTGATGTGAAAATCATATCCTATTTTTCATATACACAAAATAATGATCTTATCATTATTAACACAGCATGTTACATTACTGCAAAAAACTCTTACTATTCACAAAGATCATATAGCATTGAACTTATTTAATATTAGCAGTCATATTCCTTCATGTATTATGTGAATATTATGTTTTGTTTTCCCTCTTATTCTTGCTTTTGATGTTCTTGAGCAGGGTTCTTGAAAGTCACTCTGGATACTGGCATATGAGTCATATAAAGTACACACACTAACACAAAAATAGCGCACCAAGAAGGAAATGTTGGGATTAAATGAAACGTTATATGTGTGAATGTAATTCTGATATTTATAAGTGATTACAATTTTAGAATGAAAAGGTATGCTTATTCGGGAAAACTGTACAATTGAAAGGAGGTTTTAATACCCTGTTAGGTTACCTTTAGCCTGGATACATGAAGAGATATGGGTGGACATGGAGGCACTGAGGTTCTGCATGGTATCTTGCTCCAACAGCTTGGTCAGAACTAAATGGTGGACAGTTTGTCACAACAACCATCCTACTTCCCGCAGTTTATCGATGTGCCCCCTCTTATGGTCAGCTGGGCAAAATCTTTATACACCATATAGACGTATAGACCTTTTCATGGAACAGGACACCAGGAGGAATCAATTTTACACCCTCTTGTGGCAAGACCCAGCGTCTAATCCAACCACACCTGTAATCATTTGCGTATTAGCCTGAGACATAACTGCACGCCGAGTTTTTCAGCAATCTGACATTTCTGTCTGGGTTCTTTATTTTTTTGCCAGTAGTTATATTTCATGGAATGAAGTGGCTCCCCATGATGAAGAGTTGCAGGTTGTGAATTCTAACTCCTCCCCCTGTTTAAGTATGCTTTGCTGAATCTACCAAAATATAGCTAACACACAAGTGGCGTTATTGAAAACTTAGTCAACAGGCTTAAACATTGCATAGACTCTTGTTACTATAGTAACATTTACACTAATCTGTGTAAAATTGTATAGAGATTTAAACCATATTGGTAAGTTTAGGATAGCTGTAGGCTCAATCTGATTTCATTCAGATCGGTGAACATTTCTGCATATAAACCTAGTATTTGAATCTATTTATGAAAGCATTCCCTGAATATCAGAATCGTTCTCAATACATCAGAACCAGTTTGCAAACAAAAACTCACAGTGGATTCCAAATTATTCGGTTCAACTGCATTATGCATGTTTATTTTCCTCCTTGTTCTTTTGTAATCAAACACAGGGCCACCTAATAGATGCCGCTGATTAAAATCTCAAGAGGGCAGAGAGATGTTATGTAAATCTAATATGTGGTAATGGAATCCATGCTCAGGGTGCTGTGATGAATTGGAATATATCACGGATTGTCTTAGTCTGCTATAATAATGGAATTCACCAAACAAGAGGCTCTGGAAGAAGCAGCTACGGTGGGCCTGAGCTGAAATATTTAGTGTATATGGGATGAATGCTGACTGGCTGTCACAAATTACTACAATAATATGTAACATTAATCACATGAGCTCAATGCAGCCAGTGGCATAAGAGAAAAGACGGATGATGGTTTGAACGTCCTGAGAGGTATATGACACCAGATGCCCATGCTTATGAATTGGTGGAGTGAGCTGCATCTTAATGGCCAAGCAGTTTTGAAAGGCACGCTTAATGCTGCTTCGACCTGTGGTCTTTCTATCCTGTCGCTAACAGACTGGGAAGGGTCCTGGCACGTGTCATGTTCGGTAATGGCACCATTTTAATTACGGAGTGAGCTAATGAATCTGGCAGGACCAGGGCGGGTAGAGGAGGGGGAGTGAGGCAACGCCGCAGTCTTGCTCCTCTTTACAGCTTCACGTCACGTCTCGACGCCACCACATTAATCACATGAAAGCGGGAATAAAGTGGAGCATCCGTAATACACAAATGATGTGTGGAGCTCAAGGAGAGCGCAAGGTCATAGAACCTTGTGTCACAAAGCGCTCTGCAATGAAATGCCTTGATTCAAACACACACACACAAATGCATCCAAATGTGTCCTTTCATTCAGCCCTGCACGCCTTAATGGTTAGAAACAAAAAAGCCGCAAGCCAAGGACAGAAGGACGGTGAAGTGTCTAAAAATGGAGCCCTGCAAAGGCTGATCGCTCACAAACAGGAAGCGTCCTCCACCTCACCGTGTCTACATTCTCAGTGCTAAATGCTTACACCTTTTAATCTAGTGGTTTGCATTGCACACAGATAAAAAACCCTCTGCTTTGCATTACTAATCTGCGCCTTGTGCAAGTCGTGAAACATCAGTGCACCCCGAAATGTAATTAATCTTGGTGCTCGCTTTGGTTTTGTATTCATTAAGCATCTGCTCGGTCTCCAATAAGCCTGAGTGAAGACAGCGAGGTCGCTCCATTAACCAACCTAAAAAAAACCCACAATATCCACTCGTACACCGCGCTCTCCCAGAGCGCTTATGTATGTAATTAATTCCCATAAACAGTGTATTAGATGTGGCCAAAGATCAGCCAAATAGGATTAAGCAAGTCACTTAAAGGACACTCTCGCTAGAGTTTTTACAACCTTGTGCAGTGTTTCTGTAAAAAGTCACTCATTTGAGAGTTTATTTGGGGGAGAGATAACAATAACAGAAATGCTGTTCTCTAAAAGGCACATTCAATTCAATAAAAATATTATACAGTTTTAGCACAAAAAACAGCTTCTGTAGGATGCAATGGCAAGAATTTAGTGTGACCGCCCCTTACATTTAAGCAATGGCAGCATCTGGCAACTTCACTGGGAGTTGGCCCTTTTACAGTCTGAAGCAGCTTGATCAGGAATGGTCTTTTGTGGAAGAGCAGCAGCCAATAAACCACGTTATCAGAAATATAACAGGGTGAAAAGGCTTAGATATACTAAAGTTCATATTCTGGAGTGAACAATCCATGTTTGATATTTTGGGGTTCAGTCATCAACAATACATTATCGTCAACAAAATACAAAGGTGGTAGGTACTACAAACACACAAGTTCTTTAGTACTGTACTCACTTTTTTCCATTTCTTTTTAAACATTTTTTCCCTAGCCAAATGGCAGCATAATTGGTGAATACAATAGAACAATTCAGAGTGTTAAAAAAGTGCTTTAGAGAAATTAGTGAAGCTGCAATTTGTTTGACTAAAATGCAATTTTTAAGGCGTATAGGTAGATTTTAAAAATCATCATATACTGCATTACCGAATATTGCCTTGTTTAGTTATGAGTGATTTAGCAGCATTTATATTCAATTACATTGTGTGTCTTATGTCTGTAATTTTTATTCTGTTTAAGCCAGAGCTAATGTCATTCCCTGATAAGGATAGTCATGATAATGGCATTCCTATATTTTTTTGCATGTTTCATGTAGTATGAACCAATAGGTTAGTGTCATGTATGTGTACCTCTTGTCCCAATGAAGGATATTCTGTTTCGAAAATTGAGTTAAAAGGGCATATTAAAGACACGTTTTATTTAAATGTACTTTTATACTTCTAGTAAAAATATAATTGAAAGCCATACTTTTACTTTGGTATTTTTAGCACATAGTAGTACTTAAGTGAAGAATTTTTTCACCTCTTCTTATATATAATCATTATATCATTGCTAAAACCATTATCTAGTGGTTATAGTAAGTGACTATAGAACAGAAGGTCCAGGGTTCAAATACCATGTCTGCCAGTGGGTTCTTGAACAAGGCCCTTAACCCATAATTGATTGGATTGTAATACTGTATCGCTTGTTCTGGCTAAGGGTGTTTGCTAAATGATTAAATGTAAACAAGTCTAATCGTGGCCAGAGAAACACGCTATAGTAGTACGTGTTAGTAGTACGATGCCCTGTTCATGGTAACCAGCTTTACACAGACCACAATTAGCATAACGGTTTTGCATATGTTATTTTGAGCCACGTCCAGATGGGTGGGCTTTACTGTCAGTATTTGGAGTGTGGGCAGGTGCATTTTACACAGGGAAAAAAAAACTCTAGGTTTATTGGGCTTTGCGCTTTCAAAGCCCTCCCAACAGCACGGCTTCTCTTATGATGATTGGTCAAACTCCCAAAATTACATTTTACTTTAATAGGCTATCTGTGCAGGGCCTTGGCCATCTGTGACCCTGGATTGGATTAAGCAAGTATAGAAAGTGAGTGAGTTAATAAAGATGTACTGGAGCATCCATTAATAAGTAGTGAACAGAACATGAAGGTTAAAGAGAAGATCCTGTAATTAATTAGCACTTGAACTTCTAACAGATGGTGCATACCGATGTGTTGCAGGAGGACGAGGCAGGTGACGGGCGCTTCAGCTTCGCTGCCTACGGAATGGGTCCTGCGTGCCTGCAGGCCAAAGACGGTATGGCCATCAAGGGCAATAACAATGCGCCCGCCTCCAGCATGCCCCCTGAGAAGAGCGTGGAGGAGATGCGCAAGCTCTTCATCAGCCGTGCCAAGCGAATTGACACGGTGTCGCGGGTGGCCTTCCCACTCGTCTTCCTCATTTTTAACATTTTCTACTGGATCATTTACAAGATCATCCGCAGCGAGGATATTCACAAGCAGTAAATATTGCAAAGGAGGATCAGATCCTGGCTGAAAACGCTGCCGCTGTCGCCGCCTCCTGCCCCCCTCGTCTCCCCCCCGTGCCCAACTCCTCTTCTCAACACTCACATGCTTTCAGTGGCGAGTGTCCTTGGCAGAGGTATTTCTTGATATTTGTTCTTTTTTTTCTTCTGTCCTTTCCTGCCCTGTTCTCCTGAATAATCCGGACCTGTGCAATAGCAATGCAGTAAAATGCATGATATATGAATGTGGCAATATATTTACTAAAAAAATACGAAATAAAAAATGCTAGACTTTGGAGTACCAACTTAAAAAAAAACTCAAATCCAAGGAAGAGTGGCTCTTTTTTTGCAAAACACTGGATTCCTGAAATATAAAGGAAAATATGTTGAAGAATTGTAATACACCAATAAAACTCCCAATTTCTCTACGAGAGGCGTCCGGAAAAAAGTTTGAAAGATGGCCATGCAGTTCAGTGCTTCCATAGGTAACGCAAAGAGCCGCTCGAATATATCTATATCTATGTCTAAATTTGCTTCAGTATATGTATCGCAAACACTTGTCAAAGCCCAGGCAATGGGAAATCATGATGTCATGACATCAGATTATTGATGAAAGCTTGACGAGTGCCCGTCAAAAAATGTGCTATTTATACCAGCTGTGGTCTGTGTGATTTTTTTTGTCCAATTATGTCATTTACCCATGTGCCAAGTGAACAGCATGTTGCTGTATCATCCTCATCGGCTTCTGTGATAGAAAGACTTTGTTTATTGCTTTATTTATTCAGAAAGCAGACGCATTTAATCAACTTGTGCTTTGACGTGACTGAAAACTTCTCTCTCCAGGCTCTGTTAGTTTCTATTTTCACAGCACACTCATCAAAAAGTCATCATCGCTGTACCCGTTTGAGTTTATTTTATTTCTTTTTTTGCATCAAGCAGAAATCCCGCAGAAAGTGATATTTTTATAAGCAGGCTAGTACCATCATAGACCTAAATATATATTGAACAACCAAATGTATATGACTGTGACTTTCTATTCCTAATCCAGCTGAGTGCAGCAGAGCAAACCATTTGCAATGTACATAAAGGTGCACTGGGTAGATTTTGGCCCTGGTGATGGTCTTTGTTCATCCACATGTAAACACAGAAATGTGCCCAGCTCTGACCGCTTTGTGTTTTCAGAAGCATCGGTCACAGTTGTGTTCCTTCAAGTTCCAAATGTATATTACCAGGAATATTTCCATGTTATTTTTAACAGGAAGATCAATAACATACCAGTGCACCTTTTAGGTTCATCCAGCTTCCCTATGCATTATGAATATATGCAAATATTTTCAGCAGATGTCATCATTGAACTCTTTTCACGACAACTTTCATATGACGCTTACATAAAGTACATTAAGGCTTCAGTTAATGTTCTGATAAGTAAGGGAAGTAAAATGAACGTTAACAGTTGTCCTTTCAGTTCTAAATAATATTTGAAGAGATTGTATTTACCATAGTAGACAATCCCCTTACACCAAGTTTGGTGTAAAATCAATTTTATAAGTAGAAGGCTAAATTTTGGCAACCAGCTAGCTAGCTAATTTGACATGCTCATTTGACATGAGACAACTTATGTAACAATATTTGTGTATGTTATTTAGAGTATTTATAATTGGCTGTTCAAACTTGGAACAAATAGGAATTGGACTTTTCTCCAAGCTCTTCAGTCTGATGTAGGTTACGTGGTCATGCTGGACATGAGTGAGTGAGATTAGCTTTGTTATCTTGAGCTTTGTTGGATTACTATCAATAAAATAGTACTATATAAACTAAAATTGGGCTGAGCATAAATGAAGCAGGACAACTAGAAACTTATTTTGATCAAAAGTTTAAAAAAAAACACTGGGTATTCACTTTTTAAATAACGCTGTGCTTATCTAGCCTATTCGACACCAGACAGCAGTGTGAATAATGCTATAGTAAATACACTGCTCATAACAATCAGGGGATATTTCATTGGAGGCTATTTCATTTTGAAATATCCCTAATTTATGGGAGCAGTATATACTGTAGTTGGCTTTTCACACAGGATTAAATATTTATGTATTAGATTTAAAACATTCTATTTAATTTAATTCACGTTTAGTAATTTAGCAGATGCCCCCATTCAAAATTTGACTTACATTCGATACAATTTTACAATCTAAGCAGTTGTGGTTTAAGGGCCTAGCTCAAGGATCCACCAGTGGTAGCCACCACAGTCCAACACATTTCAGAGTTGTCGCCACAAAGGACCATCCGCATATTAGATTTGCAACAAGTTTTTATGCCGATTGCCCTTCTTGTTTATATGCAACCCTCCCTGGGCTTGAGACCAGCACTAGGTATACACCCCAGTGGTGGGAGTTTCTAGCAGCTATAGCAGCTATACACTGACCATAAAATGGAAGATGCAATTAAATCCATATGGACAAAATTGTTTTCAAAGGAAATTTTAGCTAAAGTTGGGCAACAGAATGATACAGGCAATCATGTCTGCATGTGATGCCCAACCTGATCAGAAGGCACCATCGGTCACCAGGTCATGGTGGACTAGCACTTTAGAACTTTGTGCCACCTGAGTGCTTATATAATTCTACATTAATTGTAATTTGCTTTACACTTCTACATTCATTGTAATTTGCTTTACACTGATGGTAAAATATAAATAAGAATTTATATAAAGGGATCATTTGTCTGCTTGTTTCTGATAGAAATGAGTAACTAAGTAGGCTATTTGGTTATGCTGGACATGAGAGTGTGAAAGAGTTATGTTATTAAAGTTACATTCACATTACGTTAATTTAGAATTGACTATTAACACAGTATTGAGAGAAGACAAATTAGAATTGAAATTGTTTATGAAAATGTCGTTGTTGTTTTTTTACAATGGAAAATATTTAAGATTGCCAGAGGCATGAGAGAGCTGAAAAGTTGTAACATGTAAAATGCCCTCTAATATTGTATTAATAGTAAGTGGCTGTTCACACTGATGGGAAAAATAGAAATGTGATAAATAGAAAAGAATTTTAAATATAATAAATAGAAAAGTGTTTTTAATATTGAAAGCAATCTTTTGGCAGCCAAGAAGCTGACAGCATGGTTAGGATACAAGGGAATTAAATGTTTCTGATCGAAAACTTTTCTCATTTCAGCTAAGAACGCTAGTTAGACAGTAGAAAGCTGGATATGTGTCAGCTTAGCTGTTCAACTTCAAGACAGATAAGAACTGGAATCATTTGATATGGTCGGTCCTCTGTATCTGAAGGGATTGCTTCCAGGAACCTTTGTGGATTTCAAAATTCACAGATCTCTTATATGATGGTGTATATTTGCATGTAACCTACAAACTTCAAAAGGCATACATTCAATCATGTCCTAAACAATTGAAATGCCATGTAAATAGGATTTTCTATTTAAAAATGTACATGCAAGCAAACCTTGCTCGACCAAGTGATTTAGAAAGAATAAAGATATGTGAAACTGCAGCATATGGAACGGTGGTCAGTTCCTAATTTCATTAAGTGTAATTTAATTTATGGATAAAGCGTTGTTTAGAACAATGTCATATGGAGAAAATGCAAAAACATTCTTAGCAGGGCATGTCTACGTATCAGTCGCATGGATTCAGTGTAGTGCTCGACATACAGCAAATTTATATTTTGCCTCCTGAAACATTTTAGATTGTTTTTCAAAGATTTTCAATTTGTGGTTTAGTTGAGTCCATGGATACAGAGGGCCAAGTGTATGAGCACAATGAAAAATGTTTTCAGCAGACTTATTAAAATAGGCACTTATTACAAGTAGGCAATACCAAGTAGTATGTGAAATAGCCGAATATTATTAGTAGTAGGTGTAAACTTACAAATACTATTAATTCAATTCTAATTGACATGGCATGTTGGCATCCCCGGTCCCAACCATGTCCTCCCCTTGTCTGTGTGGGTTTACTCCAGGTGCTCCGTTAAGCTTGTGCCTGTTGCAAATAGCCATTGGTGCCAAAAGGCAAAAAATAGTCAACAAATAAATACATAAATTAATACTGTTGGTACTGATGGTTACAAGATGCAGAATTTAAATACTTTAAATATTCAATACTTTTTACTTTATTAAAATATATGACAAGATTTTGGCAACATACTGAGAGATCTAGAAAGCTAATTAATAATGTTAGACATGAAAGCGGGATAGCTGTCTTAGCTCGTGTGATGTCATACATGCTGTTAAGATACCTATATAAATAGTACATTTATTTAAAACCCACTTATTTTCGTCAGGATCACAAGAGGCTCTGGCGATTATCCCAGAGAGGGCAGACGTAAGCTTGCCCTGATTGTCATGTCAGTTAGGAGTGGGAATTGAGAAGATTGATACCAGTGCCTTTTACAGATTCTGCTTATCGGTCTGATTTTTTTATCGATTCCCTTATTGATTGCTGATCTGTTTTCTGTGTAGGAAAAATAGGCCTATGCAGGGTTTCAGTAGCAACGTGACTGTTTTATTATGTCTGAAACTGAAAAGATGTATCTCTGTCTAATAACATTTGAACATGTTAAAATAATTTACAACGCATCTAAAAACCAATAAGATGAGAAAATATTTGTACAGTGGTAACTGTTCCAGAAGGCACGTCTAGTGGAAAGAGGATTTTTTTCTTAAGGAATTATGTGAACTTAATTAATATCTTCAAGACCCTGAGAAAACCCACACTGTATAAGGCTTTGTGTGCATTAACAGACTTGCATTACATACTGAAACACGATATGCAAACAGACTATATGCAAAAAGAAAAGTAATAATATCTAGATTAAATATATTAAAATTTAACTTCAATAATCACATACCCCTCTCTCTTTTGGTTGGCTGTTATTACTTTACGGAAAAATTTTGATGTATTTGCGTTAAAAAACATATAGTTTACATCAGTTTTTACATCTGCACAGAGCAAGGGCTGTTGTGAGATGATCCTATATTTTGGCTGTAAAGGGCATGTTAGCCACATGTGTCGGCTCATACGTGTTCAAGTAAAAACTTCGAGTGCCAAAACTATTTTTGGACTTTTAGTCTATGTTGTGTCAAAATATTCAACATTAAATATTAAGACATTTGTTGGTGTTTCCATCCTTAATGATTATTGTAATTTTATAAGACATTATAAGACATTATAAAGACTTTAGAATGTGAACTCTTACATGTATGAGCTTTCGATCATTTATTTCGTTCTGACATTACTCCTCCTTGTTGCAAGTTTCCAGTGGCATAGACACATGGCATAGACTGTCAGAAAAACATACTGGCATCAATGAAGGGGACAGTTCTCATGGATTACACCATTTATAGGCATCCCTAACTCCAGTCCACAGCAAGGGCTCGCCTCCCTAAGATACAGTCAAATATTCTGTATGCCAGGACAGACCTGGACAGAAGGCACCACAGGTCCTCGGACCTGGGTCCCCATGGTAGTAGGCTTGAACCTGTTTTCACACAATCCAATTGAAATTTATGTTACATTATCACAACAGATTTAGACAGCAGAAGTCAGTGTCCCTCTTATATTGTAGACAGATATAATAGAAAGGCAAGTTTGCCCAAGATGTACAAAATGATCATTCAATAACACAAATGAAATCACTTTGTCAAAACAATCAAAGGGCTACTAAAATACTGGATCAGATTTTTTAATAGAGTCTAACAGATTTTACAACAGCACAATTATTACCAGAACTGATTAAGCTGGAGGTCAGATTTGTGTTAGAAATCAGTAATGATGTAATATATTTATTCACATAACAGTGAAGTAAACTTAAGCTTAAAGCTTGTGCATATGTAAATGTCGTCTATAATCTGTTTATCTGTTTATAT
>JAVSBV010000138.1:4729928-4740520 GCA_033117975.1 Parotocinclus spilosoma | reverse complement strand
TCAACACAACTTTTCGGATTTCCTGACCTTTGATAAAAGCATAAATTCTCCCGGGGATCCCAAAAATCCTCCCATAAGTCGCTGATCTGCTGTAGGTGGCAGTAGAGGGCTGGGGAGAAACTCAGGGGTTTCTTCATGGATATTACATACTGTACACGTTCTTTGCGCCGATTAAGCGGAATTTTGGTCCAAATAAGCGATAACATGACACGTATATAATAGGGTTTGTTTCGGTACTTTAGGATTTGGTCAGAATAACCCCATTAACCGGTGGTCCTATAAACCAGAAACGACTGTATAACTTTACACGCATGACAGACTTACCCGACTGTTCAGGATCTTCTGTACAGGCTCAGAATCATCAAACACCACAAAGCCAAAGTTGGGCAGCTTGCCACCGCTGTTGATCCTCAACTCCAGCACTGTTCCATACTCTAAAACCAAGCAAATCAAACCATATAACTAACATCCCGTCAAACAGCTGTACCTAATATAAGCTAAACACGTAGAACTTTGCCGTCCACATAAGAGGGCAAACTCACGTTCAAAGAACTCTTTCAACTCAGTCTTGTCCACATCATGCGGTACGTTTCCAACGAAGAGCTGATGACTGTCAGGATATCTGACCACACGCCTGACCTCTGATTCTCCACTCTCTCCTTCCCGCACTGCAGAACATTCACAGATTTAGGCAATAAGAGGCAGTTTAGTGTAAAGCATGAAGGCAATTAGAAAGATTACACTAAAGAACAATCAAATTCTAAAAAATCCTGTTCTCATGAAGCCAAACAATATGGGAAGAAAACTCATTTTTTAGTATGTACACTAAGGGTATAATGATGCACCCAGCTAACAATCAATGTTGATTTAGAGTTTCCAATTCCTTAGTGTTTTATTTCTTAAGTGTACACTATGCAAATTGTCGAGGGTGAATAAAGCGTGACAGGACACCCATTTATTTCAGAAACAAATGGGGAAAATTACATATCTGAATACCCCAGCAAGTAAGGAGTGTGGGGGGGCCTATCATTTTGGGCTAAATCTGGAACATGGTCACTATTTTTAAACCCACCATATTGGGTGAAGGGCAAGCTTTTTTCTTGCAATGGGAAGGCGGTCATGAAAAATATCAATGACAAAGAATTGTGTCAGAAATCGATTACCACAAGCAGATTTGCAATCTCTGTTGTGGTTTAAGCTAACAAAGTTCTAAACTTGTGTTCGTCACAGGTAACTAAAGATGGAACTGATGATTCTGATGTCTGGGGAACACAGCTGCCGTATCATAGCCTCAGACTTCAACAACTGACACCCAGAAACACCATGTTTCACACAGTACTGTTGCATCCCTCATAGCCAAATTCTGATAAACTTTGACTGTGGACGACAAGCCAAGTAGTGGTCATCCAAAGCCTGCCATAGACAAAGAAACCACAACCATGGTTTTGGCAGCCTTCACGAAAAGTCGACGCAGCATGCGACAAGTCCGGTGACTTAACTCGCCCTGTATATTGCCTTGAATAAGATTTTTAAAAACAAGGTACACCTTACATTTCAAAACTTATCTACTGCTTACAAAAATTAGGGGATATCCAAAATCAAATAATCCAATAATTAAATATTTCAGAATGTAAGCAGGTCTACTTCAGCTTATTATCTTTAACTTGTACTTAAATATCCCAAAAACCCAATCATACCAGTAATATACAAAACAATCATCTTTGTTATTCAGTTATATACTCTACTAGATACACAACTAGCCCATGCTGCATCAGACCAGACCAGACTCACTGATAAGGCTCAAACAATCATCTCTGCAACGCTCAAAACTTTCCTGAAAGCAAATTCATGCCTTGTACATTTGGCACAGAAGTAACGGTTCCTTTCGATTGCTTTGAACTTTACTTGCTGTAAACAAGCTAAATCCTGGGAAGTGTGACTTTACTTTTTGCACTTCTGATTAATAATCTGTACCACAACATTAGACTACAGATCTGCAGCACTTAATGCCAGCACCTTTAAAGACAAGGTAATAATAAATCAAATATCAAAATTGAACTACTTGAGATTACTGGTACCTTATGATATTAACATTTCAACTGCAACTTCAACTCATTTGTTTACATAGCAATGCATACCCCAAGGTCTTGGTGCTCTCTGTGCTGGAGGGGGTCCTGGTCTTGGGTCACGCGGTCTCTGTTCTTTCTGAGGTCTCTGTGCTGTGGTTGGCGTTTCTGTTTTTACTTCAACACGAGCCGGCTGTAACAAGATTGATAATTAGTATCATGAACATGCAAGTTATAATCCCTACATATAGCATTTTAGGGCCGTCTGGCAATCAAAATCTCCAATTTATGAGGATTACTTTAAGTTGTTTTTATTGGCACTGTCAACTTCACTAACATACCAAGTGTGCTAGATTTTAGGTTTACTACCATAACACTTGCACTTGGACTTCAGAAGGTTGTTCGAACTTCGGTTTCTTTGAAGTCGCAATTTAATTTCCCCATTAATAAAGTAAAGACCTTTGTATGTCTTTAAAGATGAAAAGCATGAATAAAGTAAATGATTGTAATATAACAAAAATCGTAAGTTAGAATAAAGTAAAACAGTTTTGGTACGTCTCATCGTTGAGACACTGGCACCAAGAACAAGGGAGTTTGAAATATCGACAATATACATATTATACGTAAGATCATCTGTATTTTACAGCAGTTTGGGTATTGAATGGGTGAATGCTCTAGGGTGCCTGTGCTACAAGAACTCTTGTCAGACTTTGAAGGCAACAAAAAGTCAGAAGTTTTAATGTTCAATGCCCAAATTGCTTTATGGCCATGGTCATGTAATATTAATTTACACTGCAACATTAAAATTAACCCAACTTTTGGACATTTAAAATAGTCTAAAGGAGGTCAACAACAAAATTTCCATCACAACACATTCACTGCATGTGAAACTTATTTAACGTCTACAATTTAACTTGCATTATAAATTTTAACTTGACAATAATTGTCATACAATATCAATGCACTTTCAAGTATTTCTAGTAACTTGAACACTACAATGGCACACCTGATGATTCGCTGGAGCTTTGACTACATGAGGGGGGATTCCTGACACTGGCACCACTCCTCCTTGGGGGAGATTCTTACTGGTGACTAAAGCCCATGAGAAAGGCTAGGAAAGAGAATAAGAAATAACAATGATATCAAGACAGTTATAATACTAAATATTTAGTATTATTTAGAAGTTACCCTCTCAAAATAGGTCAGGTACCTGAGATCACAGCATCTTTCCAGAAGAAACATCAGAAAGCACTACAGTGATAGGAATTTGAACATACCCTGTTCTCCTCTGGCATGGCAGGTGCTGGATCAGCAGGTGTAGGTGAGTGAGGAGCTCTTGGGCTCTTTTCAACCGAAAGGGGCTCCGCCTGGCTGCCTAAATCCTGTTTCAGTTCCACAACTGCTGTCTCGGGTTCCAACTCAGACTCTGGCTCAGGTTGGGGCTCTGGGGTGACAACGGCCTCCTCCTGAGGGGCCTCTGGCTCCACACTGGAAAATAAATATTAACGTCACATTGTCTGGTTATGATAATGATATTCCGAAAAAAGTTATAGCCCTTACACCATTCAGCTTCCTATACTTGAGGACCAAATGTCCTTACAGATAGGTAAGCCTGGCAACTAGTGTTTTTGATAGACTCCTGTATTGTGTTCAGGTTTCTTGTGGAAAAAACCCTCTCTGTTTACATTAGAGTGGCATATAAAGACTGTGACTGTGGTAATGTCCACTCAGCAAAACGTTTCACAACAAGTGATGTGATCAATAAACTGGCAGATACCTGTAGATTATCTACTAAAGGTTTCTGAAAGACTAGGTGCATGATTCATACAGCCAGTTACTCACATATCATTGGAGAATGAGGGTCTTTGGTCCAATCAAAAATTAAGTTGACGAGCAAACATGATACAAGGTAAATGTAGCAATACTTAAGTGACACTCCCAAAACGGAACTGCCTAGGAAGCTCGAATACAATTTGAATAAATAGATTTACAAAACTATACCAAAACTTGGGTTAAAAATAAATTTGTATTATTTGTTTGGATTTGTTTTAAATAAATATTAAAATAATAATTTCAATAAAATGATTTCATAACCAGACAACATTTTTTCCATTATTTCTGTCCACCTACATCCCATCCCATCAGTAGGCTAGTTAAAGCACCCGATCCCCAAATGGGCATCATGGTTTTTAATTGTTTAAACAAGATCAGAAAAGCAAATAAATAAAAAAAAAGTTGTTTGATTACTCAAATGAGATGCAAACAATTATTGTGATTGAGTAGAAAGTGATTTATTCATGGGAGTGAACAGAAGCATGTTCAACTGGACGAGAGTGCCACATTGACTGTTCAGTAGGGTGTATGGTCACCCAAGACTGTCAAAACACACTGACAGTGATGGGGCATGGACAGGATCATGGGATTTTCTTCATATTCATTTTGAAAAGGTCCCCTAATTTGTGTGTCCGTAGCATGTACACACAAACATCCCTCAAAAGTTAGGGGATTATATCCCCTTATTTTTGTGAGCAGAATATATTTATTTATTTTTAAAAAGGACATTACCAAGGGGACTGTTCATAGAATGCAGCAGCTTCTTCCTGCTGCACCTCAGGTGTGTTCACTCTCTCCTCCAGCTCCTCTACTTCCTCCTCCGATTCTAGAAAGGCAAGAGATGAATGATGCCATCTGCAATGCGCCGAGGTTGCCTGCCCTGAAGTGCCTTAAAATAACAGGCGAGTGACTCACCCTCAGGAGGTTCAGAGTCCGAGTCCCCAAACACTTCATCTTGATAGCGGAAAATGTCATTGTGTACGTAGAACTTGTTTGCAACCGTGCCCTGGGATGAAGGACACCAGAAATAAGCAACAGTTATGAAATGTCATTGGAAATTTAAGAACAACAAAGCAAACTAAGTTTAATGGTAAGCAATCACAAACAATCTGTCAGTACATCAGTTGCCAAAGTCACAAGCTGTGACTTATTTCAAGGGAATAACCTGACAATTTTGTCATGAACTGAAATTAATCCTTGGCTATACTGTAGTAATTCGCACAACTGAAAATGTTCAGATTAAAAATTCTCTCGCTTGCTTCTACCGGACCCCCACTTGTGCCACTTCAGAGCAATACAAGTAGAAAATAAGCTTAAGAGAAGGCATTCATTACCTGAATAATAAAAAGGACCAATTAATAATGCCTCCTCTTGGTTGGTGCACCACATTTCAAATGGAGGGCATTCAAGATTTCAGTGCAAAAACAAGACCCTTTTCATGAGCAATTCAAGGTACTGGTAAAACCAGTATGTGCAAACTTTTGTCTCATGTGTTGTACTATAGTGTTTTAGCGTGACAAAATCGTATTGTCAAGGGAATGAGCAAGACGCATACACTCAACCATTCTGTCTGTTACAGGCTGCCAGGTGCTTCAAACATTCAAGCAGTTAATGTGACCAACTAATACATCATTGCATTTATCAACCATCCTAATTAGGTTTCATGTATACTGTTTACAAATTAGGGGATATTTCAATGGGAACTAATAATAATAATGCAATTTTTGGGAGCAGTGTATACCCTTAAAAGTGCATTTTGCTTTATTTTTTTAAAGTGTAAAAACAGTTCGTCCTACAAAAGACTAAAAAATAAATAAAATATTTAAATACACAAAGCTGCAGTTTATAGCTGATAAACAGGCAATAAATGTATAAGAGTATAAAAAATATATAATAAAGTGGCCGTTACGGGTATGCACACATTACACTGGACAGAAAACAACTTCGTTTATTATACATTGTAACTATACATTTTAAAGCATTATACAAATACCCACAGGACAGCTATGCAACACTGGGTAATAAACACTTACCTCAGGTGCCAACACAAACGTCTGCATGAATTTCCTCATAGGCTGCATGTTGTTGGACAGCTCTCCCATCACCTGCACCACAACGCCCTCATTCAGGGTGGCATGAGCATCGACGTGCCTGATCTTGGTGTGACAGTCACGGAAGCTCAGTGCCATCACCTTTTTATGAATTTCCTATAGATGGGTAGAATAACCTTTAACGAGCATGCTACAAACACCTAAACACAGCAGAAAACATTGGAGCGTGAAATAAGAAAGTTGTTTTAGTTTACTTACCGACTGGCCATAAACTGCCTCTTCTGGTTTGCCGTTGTTATCCAGACCTCCGTGCACATATGAAGAATTCTTGCCATAAAACCTATTAAATAAGTTGTGCCGAGTCACCTGATATATACTGACATGCATTTAGACACCAAATACCAACGGTCATAGGTAAAGTACAACAACAACAAAAAAAATTAGTCGATTACGGTTAATAGGAACACTGGTTAATGGGACCAGCCGCTTCGAAACCAAATCCTAAAGTACCGAAACAAATACCATTATATACGTGTAATATTATTCGCTTATTTTGGACCAAAATTCCACTTAATCTGACCAAAGTATGTAATATCCTTGAAGAAACTCTGCCTCTGGAATCACTACCCAAAAACCTCTACTGCCACCTACAGGTCTTTGCCTAACTTTTCCATTACTACAAACAAAGCCACAAGTCGCCACTTAGCCAAAGCACAAGAGCGTCTAATCACACTGGATAAGTTCTTCAAACGTTGATTGGAATTTAGTAAGAACTTGTTTTTTTACAGTATTATGCTTCGCATGCTGATCATTTCAAAAAACTTGGCTGCAAATGTAATTTTTAAAAACATTTAAAAATGGTACACAGCACATCCCGTCTTTGTAATATAGAGCATGTTCATTTAATCAGACGAGCCCTATGTGGTCCCATTACCTGGAATTGACTGTAAATAAATAAAACATTTTATCAGTGACATACTATGAATTTGTGTTTTTGTCTCTGTGAGAGAGCAACATGTAAGAGCATTAGATTCGTTTGTGATAGTGATGCTTTGCATCACGTCGACTCTGTACTTAATTTGGCCTCAAAACAGACTAGGTTTAAGTCTACAACCAAGAAAGCTGGAATTTGAGCTGAAATAAGCACTACACTATAAGGGACATGCACCATTTCTCACATCTCGTTTACAGCAGAAAGGTGCAGGAACCTTAATTGCTCACCGACAAGGCAGGAAAGGCAGGTATCAGGCTGCAATCAACTACAGTTATGTTGACAAGGGGCTGTTCTGTGTCACAGTATCAGCTTATCAGCAATGAATCAGATAACCTAAATGATAGCCAGCTTTAGCTCTTAAATATCCCTTGAATAAAATTACAATAAATAACAATAAATATCCATGCCAACCACAGTCATATTGGGCCTTAACAAACAGTACGAAGTTTGATATGTTGGCAGACATAGCACAGCATCATGAGCGTATAATCGATAAAATCTTGTCAGTCTCATGCTATTGCATTTCTCCATAGTACTTTGCTATACAATTAGGCACAATAAACCCTTAGGATATATACAGACCTTATTGTAAAACATTCTGAAAATACATCTGGAGTGTTAATTTTGTAATGGTGCCTACAATCAAAACTTCTAGCAGGTACTAGGCAACCTTTAATCAAATAACCATATGAATTTCAAAAGGAGATAATTACTAAGATTAAAATATGCTGACATTCAAGTAGTCTTGCTTCTCTTGGTTTAAAAAAGCCACATTGAATGAATTAATGCAAGACATTATAAAAACAGTCCTAGGCCTCAAATATTTATGGGAGTTCTATCTCAAGTTCTGTCATACAGTGATAATCAAGCTAAAGGCGCCTTTATTTGGAACCATACTACTGGGTTCTGAAACACTAAATCATTTAGATTTATGTCATTTAGCAGACGCCCTTTTCCAGAGCGATGTACAATTAACAAAATCTTACAATCCAAGCCTTGGGCCTTGCTCAGGGACCCAACTGTGGCAGAGGTGGGATTTCAACCCTGGGCCTTCTGGTCCATAGTCCAGTACCTTAACCACCAAGACACCACAGTCCAAGTCTTCTTGCTGTGAGGCAATGGTGCTACCAACCATGCTGCCATATTTTCTTAATAAACAGTGGTAAACTTCTATTTTGTCATTGTGGATTATAATACAAAAGCCAAAATCGACTTCTCACAAAATTCTAAATGATATATCCGCCACTTTTTATGAGCTGTGTACATGCAGTAAACAAATAATGTTTAAAAAAAAACAATGGGAGATGATTTGATCTTTGTGACATGAGCATAAGAAGGGGTACAATGTGGTCATTAAGGGATGGACTTGATTAACAATAATACTCTGGTGGGCTGTAAATTTTTCACAATTTAGCAGGTCCAAAGTATATCAATAAAATATTTCTGTCACCATTACACAACTGGTCTGAAGTGCTGATACAAGCGGGATAGATCTGTGATGGTTATGTTTACCATCTGAATATAATGACAAAAACAAACATCAGACCAGGCAACATTTTTTTACAATCTTCTATGGTCCAATTTTGGGATCATATCGTTTTGACAGAAGTGGCACCTGCTGTAGCAGTCTTCTGCTGTAGCCCAGCTGCTTTAAGGATCAACATGTTGTGCTTTCAGAGATACTCTGCTGCACATCTCAGTTGTAATAAGTGGTTTTTGGAGGTACTGTTGCCTTCCTATCAGCCAAAATCAGCCTGGGCATTCTCTTCTGACCTCTGGAAAAGCATTCTTGCCCAATTGAACTGCAGATCACTGGACATTTTCTCCTTCCCCATCCTCCATAAACCTGAGAGATTGCTATGTATGACAATTTCAATAGATTACCAGTTTCTGGAACAGTTAGTTCACCGCCCACTACCACAAACAGTCAAGCCACTTTAAAATTGCTTCAATCACCTTTCATCCCCATAGCGATGCTCTGTTTGAACATCGACAGATCGACTAGACCATGCCTATAAGCACAGAGCTTCTGCTATGAGATTGGCTGATTAGACACTTTTTTAAAGATCAGTCCAACAGGTGTACCCAAGTTGTGAAAGTGTCCAGTGAGTGTATACAATCGGACCATGTATCACATTTGTACTCTAACACCAAGTTTACCTGTGCAGGTAGTCTGGAGCCTGGTTCAGAAGGGTGTAATACTGTCGGACAAACTCTCGCCCGACAAGCTGGGCACTTGGCTTCTCCATCACCATTTCTTTGGTCACCTGGTTTCAACTGAAACAGAAGAGATTGCCCATGAGCATAACAGATCTTAACTCAGGCCCTTCAATGCAAATCCTTCTAAGCCTATCAGGACTTTGCTACACCCAAAGCTGAGCAGATGGACTCCAACGCTTTCCCTGCCATCATTCCACTTTAATGGACAACCCAAGACACATTCACGCGTACGTACAAAGCTGTAGCTAAGCAGGCCCACGTGATTCAGGTTGCTTTTTTTTTTACCAGCTCCCAGACTGGCTTTGTTGTAACGGTAGCTACTTGGTAGTGACGCAAGATCTGAACTAACAGGCGTTCTAACAACCTAGGGTGTTTATCTTCGTATCGGATCTACGTCTATTATAAACCAACGATGCGAGATCTATTTCTAAACCAACCACGTGCTTGCCTTTACTGCATATTAATTAAATGGCGTGTTGACTAAGCGCCCAAGAGCTGCATATCGAACACGATGTTTTGCACCGCTGTTCGTAAAAAATGTTTTATTGCTATGAACCATATTAGCGTAAAAGGACAGGAAGGAAACGGAGCGTCACGCTTCCACCATAGAGCTAACTAGCTCAACACAGTGTGCTCAATTACAACGAGTTAGCCTCGCGTGCTAGCCGCTAAAGAGCCCGTTTATAGGGGGGGGACAAGCACGTTGTGTATTTCATTAAAATATACTAATATTTTATAAAACAAGCGTTAAGATTTAGGTCTAAAAGTAAACGACTGGTTATTTCGTTTTAATCTTCGAAACAACGTTATACAACTGAAACCTTAGCGGCGATGCTAATGAGTTGGCGTCCCAAATACTAAATTTACGGCGTAGTGCACTATATAGGCCATACACAGCTCTTCCTTAAAGACCTAGAAAAAGGGCGCTTCTATAGTAAGTATACAGTCGTTTGAGATACAGCCGTACAGTTACCAGAATACAAAGAATAAATCAAGTTTTACTACAAAAAAATAAAAGTACGATGCTTTCTAATTACAGTTTACACAAACTGTTTGAAAAAAAAAAAGTACACTTGATAATTATTAAATCTGCGCTACAACACGAGCTACGAAGCCTGGTAACACACGCTGGTTTAACATTAAACCCCCATGTATAATACATACATTAATAGTGAATGAATTTTACTAACCTGTGAGTAAATAGGATGTTGAAATAAGTGTAAATAATTTCAGAGTGAATTTATGTAATGATCTCAGTGCCGGGTGGAGTAAGAATGGCAGCGCGTGCTCAGCCGGTTTCAAATTCACAGAAACTGCTACCACCCTGGAGTAGCACGCAGTTAGTGCCAGCGTATAGCCTTCCAGGATCATTCTGATTTGACCAATTAGAAACGATCAGATCGGAACGCCCCCAATATTAACCAATTG
>JAVSBV010000138.1:4699535-4724848 GCA_033117975.1 Parotocinclus spilosoma | reverse complement strand
AACTGTAATTCTAGTGGACGTTGTTTATCCACTTGGGGGCAACACTTCCCATTTAGTAGGGCTTCGATGGTCTAAGTGACCAAATAATCGACCAAATAAGGTCAACCATCTAGAAGGTTATTACAGCCTAACATTTGTATTCATGTTCTTTCTCATTAGATAAGACGGTTTGTAATAAATATTACAAAACTCTTTAGTGTTTTATTCCACAGGACACAAAAGCAACTAGTTGTACCATCTGTGAGACTGACATATTTAGCACCATTCCTTGAAAACATGTTAATCCTTATTTGACCACGCAGTCAAAACTGCATTTCTAAATTTGGGTATGAGATTTGGCCGTCATGCATTGCATTGTATGTTGTAATGCATTTTTTCTCATTTGTAGGAGGGCTGGAGCGAGGACTGGAGGGAGGACTGGAACTCTCCCCTCCCTGTTGTCTGAGGGGTTGGGCTGCTCAGTCTCTGTTTCTTTGTGCTTGGAGCTCTGCCATTGTCTGAGAGTCCTGAGCAGCGTGTCTGGCTGGAAGGGTAAAGCTGGAGACTGGGTGCAAGTCTTTCTCTCTAGCATGGCTTGTCGAAGGGCTGCATCATGCAGTGGAACTCAACACACAGCACTGGCTCACATTTTCTAGCATATAATGTGACACACATGTATAGAGTATAAACCAAGATGGGTTTAAGCTGTATACAAGAATTTTAATTCTGCCTAGGTTATTTTGATATGTAATCATGTGGAATTTAGCTTCATATTTCCTTACAATTCTATTGTGCCTGTTTTTAACCTTTCATTACACATCCACGGCATCCAGAATGTCTTGTTTAAGGAAAAAAAATGAACTGTAGGTTGCAGAAATAGCCTTCTAGCCCACACAGACCGACAGACAAAGATACCTACTCCACCCTCAGGAAACTGCCAACGTGTTTTGCAGATCCTGGCTAGATTTTTAAGGCTTTTAAATTGTATATAGTTTTTATTAGTCTGTGTACCCACTCCAGAGGGTTCCCTGCTTTGGTAAGAACTATTGTTTTAAATCCTATTTAGACAGGCATCACCAAGAAGAACAGCACAAAATGAAGTAAGGAATTATCTTATAATACTCAGCTTGTTCATAATGTCATTGGAACAAATGCATGAAAGCTCTAATCAAGGAAGCAAAAGGAAACAGTTCAGATATCCAGAAAATGCATGCAGTGTTTGGGTTTGGATTTTCAGTAGCTTTATTGAGAAGGTTCATAATGCTCACACTGTGGCAAATACTGCAAACGTACGAGAACACGTTAGAGGGTAAAACGTCTCATCCGGCGAGATTCTTTCCTCTTTGAGTTCAGATAATGTGTTCTACCTATTGTTCAAATTTCAAAACACTCCACATCAAGCCCTGGCATTTTAACAACATGCAAATAAACAAATTGTTTAAATTAAATCAGGGCATTTGAAATGTAACAAAAATAGCAAAAACAGTGTATCCCCCACCAGATGTGTGCAACAAACAAAACTAAAAAAAAAGGGGTAGAAAGCAAGCAGGAATAACATTTATTTGGAAATTTTATTTTTTTTGCTTTTTACAAAATCATCTGTCTCCAAAATTGACATTAGATTCAAGCCCTGATTCTTTGAAAAATATTTAACTCCTTGTGCATACATTTCCAAAAAACAGCCTCTCCACATACAAGGTCCATTGTATATCTTGTCATCATACTGCTCAGACGTTTCATATGGTCTGCTCTATTCATTGCGCTTTGTCACTTGCATGATTTTTGGAAAAATATATAAACATAATGCCAACAGGAACAATAACGGGGAAGCTATGGCCACTCACTGTTAGTGTGGACTGTGCATATTCTTTTTTTAACAGTTTTCATTTTAGTGGTATACATAGATAAATCTGAAATTGCAATTAGCACCCTTAATGTGGCCTGTTAGCACCTTGTCCCAATAGCAGGCTAACTAAGAAGCATTAACGGTGACTGATGTTTAGATGATGAGGTCCTTGTCGATGTCCTCTGCAAGCAGAAATAGAGAGAATTACGACGAGAGAATTCTTTACAATGTGTTTAACCTGTCAAAAGAAACAATGTTGAAAACGTACGGTCTTTAATGCCGAAGCAGCCGGCCCATTCATCCAAGGCAATGTACTTATCCTGGTCAGCATCACACTGCTCAAAGAAGTTGGTGGTGCAGTGCTCCATGGGAATGAGAGGGGCACGCAGGGGGGACAGCTCAGTGTGGGACAGGAAGCTGAAATCCAAAATATATGATATAGTCAGAAACATACAGCATAAAATGATTTAAATGGATTTTGAACTTGATTTAAACATACATCTCTGAAAACATGTATTCCAATTATTAATTTGTGCTGGATCCTACCGGAACAAGATCCGATGCTAGAAGTTTTATATTTATCTTTATATTTAAATTAAATGTTAAATTTAACTTTGTGTGTAACCTCATTTGGTAACTACAGTTCTAACACAATTAGATCATCAGTCATGTTTTGCTTGCTCAAATGTAAAAAGAACAGCTATACAGATACTGTATTTTGAAGGCTACCGAGCAAAAAATAATTCTACAAAAATGACTTGCATACATTTACAATTATAGCCATTTCCTACTAAAAACCAACCATGACCAGCATATGTTGTATTTTGTACCCTGTGGTATGCTGGCCAACTGGAATTACCATGAATACCATATGAGTTCACTGCCCAAACCATTACCAACTGTAGCCAGTATAAAACGTACATTATCTTGCTGAAATGACCAACATACCACCATCCAAAGAATTTTTTAGCTGTTCAATCTAAATACCTGAGAGACCCAACAGTGGCAGCTTTGTTGGTGCTGAGTCTAATAATATAACCGCTTGATTTATTATTAACCGCTCGGTTATTAAGACCTGTATGGGAACATACCCATCAGAGGGATGCTGGTCCAGCTGGCCGAACTGCCAGTGCACAGGGAAGATGTACATGTTGTAGTTCTTTTCGAAGTCCAGGGCCAGCAGATCCAGAGAGTGGTCACCAGCCTGCAGACGCTTCTCATTCTCAAAGATCTTCTTCACCTGGAAACAGAACATGATCTTCTCAGAACCAGCACTGACTGCCTGCTGGTAAAGTTTTGCCTTTGCATTTACAACATTTATCAGACATCCTTATCCACAAGGTCTTACAAATAATCCCAGCAGGTGAGGGTTATTGGGGATGGGGTGCTCACTATTATAATTGCAGTAGTGCAGTCTTAATAATGGTTTCGGATGCTGGCAAGGGATATTAATATAGTCCTTAAATATTAAACATTCATATATTTACATATGTCAGAGCATAAAATTTTTAGAATTTGACAATATTATCTAATTCTAGACTTAAATTTAAACAAAAGATTCCAAGATATTTCTTTAATTCAATTGCATTGTATGTATATAGTGCTTTGAATAGTAAACAACAACAGAATCTCCTAATTAAATCTTAAAATACACATCAAATAAATATTGTAATAATGATTAATATGATAAAACTAGGGAGATTTATGTTTTTTATCATAATATTTTATGTTTGATGGCACTAATACGAACTGCATACGAACCATTAACACAAAGATTCACTCTTGAGACCTAACAGAAACATAATTTTCCTAAATTAATTGATTTGTCTAATTGTATATTATGTTTTAAGATATTCAAATACTTCTAGTTATTCTAATATGTAAAATAAGTTTTAAAAATACAATTACAAGTATTTAATTTCAAAATTAATGTTAGTAGAGATTGTAGTAACATGTTTACATGTAGACAAAATGGACAGATGTTACCTAATGAGCAGAATTTATACATGAAAGAGAAAGAGACTATAAAGAGAAACAGCAGCTGTATGCGTGTTTGTATAGAGATATACAGACACGCATACAGCTGCTGTTTCTCTTAAATGCTGTCTAATTACAAACAGTAATATCCTGGGCTAATATTGGGGCTTAGTGAGAGGTTAAGGGGCTAATTATATAGCTAGAGAAAATAAACAAACCCTCAGCTTCTGCTTCTCATTGAGCAGGTTGTTTTCCTCATCACGCTCGTACAGTGTGACCAGGACATTTTTCAGCCAGTCCCTCATACGCAGTGGGAACTCATTCAGCTCATTATCCAGGCAAGGTGCAATGTCTGTGAGAAAGGACCATCAGTTTCCATTAACAGAGGCCAAATGTATAAAACCACACTGAGTAGTAACCATCCAACGCACTCTAAAATAAACAGCATGCTTGTGTTACTAAAATATACGTAAAGTGTCATTTATAACATCCTGGCTCTGTATCTAATTATGTTATTAATGCGATACTAATGCAAAACATTATTTTCATTATGTTCTTTTGTGTCTCTAGAGTAAGGCTTTGCTAAAGCAGGAACTCCATCTGCACCCTTCAGTCCAGAGAGGCAGGTGAGTCTGCGCAAGCTGTGGCTGAGCCAGAAATAAAAGCGGATTCTCCCTGCTTTGTGGTCTGGAGTCACACAAGCAAGCCAGGACCTGCCCAGAAGGTGGGGCCCAGAGAGGGAAGCCTCAAGCCTGGAGCTCATCAATCAGAGAAAAAACAACTCAGCTTGGCTCGACTTCTATAGCCGATGCTTTTACTGGTTTAAATGTTAAACAAGCTCTGCAGTAAACGGCTTGGATTTTGGCACGTTTTCTAGCACCTTGTGTTTTTCAGTGCCTCTGGTGTCATGCACTCACATTTGCAGGGTCCGATGTAGTCCAGGTGCAGCTTGTGGCCCTTCTTGGTGCCCTCCAGAGCACACTTTGTGGCAAAGAAGTGACAGGAGGAGTCATAAGTTTTGTTGTCGGTGCCACAAACCTATTAAACACAAAAAGGCGACATTAAGTACAGTTGCAAGTTTAAATTTCTGAACATTGTTGACCATAACATGTCTAGTCATGAATATAATAATACCAGGATCTACATTAACTGTGTCCATTAAAATGCAGTTTGGAAATGCATCCATGACCTTGCATTTTTCCATAGCACTAGACTGTCCAGCTAACTGCTATTAACTACTTTATGTCATATTTGTCACAGCTAGTTCTAGTAAGTGTTATTTGTGCAATGGATTCTTTATTCACATTACTATATTAACAGTGATTTATTAAATAGTTATAATAACAGAAGCTGTTAAAATCTATTTGCATTTGGTGCTTGGCAGAAGTATGGCAAATAAATCAGAATATTGTTCACTTTGGCTGCGTCTCAAACCACAAATGACCTAAGTAAATAGTATGTCAAAATAGTGCACTGCCAATGGTGTCATATTTTTATCCAAAAGTGTGAACACCCTGATCAAATGGCGTGTTGGGTTGATTTGCAGGGAACAAACCTCAGTTCATCCATACCAGTGAATCGTTGGTAAAGGTGCCCAAATATTTCCATACACTAATTTTACAATTTTATAATTTTTCAGTTGTAAAATAAGTACATTACATTAACAGATTAAACTTACAATGTCTCTGCAGAAGCGTTTATTTAGAAATAAAATTATTTGACCATGTTTCCTTAAAATTGACTATAGGTTTGTAGGTATATGACTATTATATACCCTATGAAGCACATGGTACAAGAATTGGGATGTTGATAATAAATAGACTGTGTAACAGATTATTGATTTACAGTGTAAATCAACCAAAAGCAATGGTTTCATGGAAGCCATAATATCTGTGCAACAAGCTAATTGGTCATTTTTAATAAATGGTAATCTTCTAATAATTTGTCTATTAAATGCATTTGGGTCACATCTGTGATGTCGAAGTTGTCAATAAAGGTGAGTTTGGTAATTTTCAGTGAGAAAACGTTTGTGATATTGGAATCTCTCCTAACATTTATATTATATATAATAAAAAACTAAACTAAACCAATCAACCAGGCATTGAAATTCAACAGTCTGCATAATAATGGGAGGGTAATAATTGTTTATGGTTCAAAATAGTTTATTTTAGCCACAAAAAAAACCTTGTCAAAAATGACATTGAAAATAAAACATTAAGCTCTGTGGGTATTTTCCCTCAGTTTGTTTAAAATCTGGCACTGTCTTCCAATCATTCAAGAGAAATCTATCATTTAATAATAAAATCCTCCAGTTCAGAGGGACTCACATGCTCAAACTCTCCGGCTGGGGCGGGGCAGGTCAGGGGGTCCTGGCACACACACATGGGATCATTGTTGTCATCGAGCTCACACACCTTGCCCTTCTTGCAGTGATGATTCAGGCAGGGGTCTGATAAAAAGAAACGTGTTTTCTAATTCTTACATGTACTGTTTACATATCACTCCAATAATAAAGGCATACATCACATTTAGTTGAACTGAGTAAAGAAAACAAAACTAGCTCAAAAGTTTGTGGTGACATTAAGAATTTCAAATTACACGTTACAAGTTTTTAATTTCAGTTCATCTAAGATTTCCATTAAAAGTGAGTTTCATATCAACATTTCCTGTTTCATTGTCAGGGTTACTATCCACAAATAAGATGAACAGAAGCAAACATTAGCACTGAACAGATTTGTTCGTCCTGGTCTACGCTTTAAATGATGGGCTACTCCCTATAGCACACAACTGAATTATGCTCTATTGAGTAGAAATTTGTTTAAAATGCTTGAGTATTTCAGATTGTTTTTTTTTGTAAAAGTTTTCCCTGTCTGGTTAAGCCATATTGACCGGACTTGTGGCAGGATAAGTAGCATGTAGACTTGGTTTTCTAAGACTATACACTATGTACCCTATAATTACAGCTATCTCAGTTAGACTTATGTGTGCCCTGTCATTTCCAGAGTTTTCCTAAACCTGCTGCTGTATAATTTTATCATCCTATCCGGACTAAAAGATGAGGTGGACAAAAGAAGACGAAACCAAATCTTAACCAAATTTGCAATATCTTACCAGATTTTTTAAATAAAGTATTCAGCATTTGTTTGCCCATGTGGAGAGGTTCACTTACTTTCGGTATCCATGTCCTCAACGACCTCAATGGCCTCGTCAAACTCTCCGGTCTCCACTTGAACTGGGTTGGATCCCACTTCCACCTGCTGGGCCATAAATTTAAAAAATCAGCACTGTTTTAAGAAGTATAACCACTGGTGACTGGACATGTCTGAACATGGCTGGACATAAAAAATATTTTGTTTTCCTTTAATAAAGACTGAAAGGTTTCTGAAGGAAAATCATGTGAATGGCCACATTTTTGCATGCAAAGTGGATATGAGGCCAAACTAACAAGCATCACTTGGGAAAATATGAGAGTAATGACTCTTCTTTTCAGCTTTTTTAAAAGAATTGCTGGCTTAGACCATGCTGAAGAAATGTTTCATTTTATTAATCTATTCTAGATATTTTTTATCCCAAGGTGTTTACCTCCTCAATAACTGGCTCCTCCTCAGCCTGCAAAAGAAAAATAAGAGGTTCAGATGAACAGTGATGCTTTTAATATATATATATATATATATATATAAATATAAAAAAACAGACTTACTGGAGCAGCCAGTGCCTTTCCAGCAAGGCACAAAAGGAAGACAATCCACACCCTCATGTTGGGATTCCGCCTGGAAATATATAAATAAATATATATTACAACTTCACTTACATGACTGATCTCATTAAATGGCTTTAAATCAAGTACCAGTGGGAAGTCCAGCTCTACAGGAGCGCTCTCTCTTATGAAGCACTGTTTATTGTTTCCAGATTCTTTATCCAACCCGGTAACTACAACGTACAAGGCTTGTTGTCTCAAACATCTACAGGAAGCCCATAGTCAGGGGCTGGTTGAGGTCACAGCATTGAACACTAAGTTCTGCTTGGTTTTCTGCCTTCTTCTTGTTTAGAGAGGATGTGATGCACTGACGCACACTTCTGGTCCATAAGATTTGATTTCATACAGTACATGGACAGACATATCTGCACTTTCCTTTCTTTTAGCTAACGCCATAGCCTCAATATATATTTTAATTTTCATAAAGAGTCCCTATAAAGTAAGTGCCAATTTAACATTGTTCACACGTGCCCTGATGTTTGACATGTCACCCACAGTGCTCATACTGAATCGACATAATGTGAATAAAATAAAATGTGGGCTCCTTGTACTTCATAGAAATCTGAAATCAGCCCGTCATGTACCATGGTTGGTGAGTAATACACTTATTAATGTGGGACTTACTTTTATGCACCCTGTATTATAAGAGAGAATTGGTTAACAAAAAGAGTATGTTAGACTATGTTAGCCATAACCTAGCGCTCCTAGCGTTTTAGCTGCAGCTCAGTTGGCAGCACCATAAATGCAGCATTAACATTGCCTTTTTAAATGAGTACCATGCATAGTCATTTGGGAAATATTTAAAAAGCGTGCACAGTGCTAATATTAGCTTCAGGGCTGTGCTTAAGTAGATCCCTGGAGTAGATCTCAGATGAAAGTCCAGGTGAGCTTCACTAAAAGCTGAACTGTATATTAACTGTGCTTGTGGTTAAGCCTGTGATGTTGAATCCATTGCTTCTTGCTAATATAAAGCTAGCAATACTATGGCTTTAATCTGAGAAGAATTTCTCTCTTGTTACTCTGCTACATAAGAAGCTTTGTTTTCTTCAAAAGACCACCAGCCTGCTCATTTTCAGCAATATTTTCTAAATGATCGTGATCTTTCAAGCTCTAAATTAAGATGACAAATGACAGCTGACTATTTTCTTGGTAAGTATGCACCACTATGTTTCAAAAGCGTGGAATTGAAACACAAAACCATGGAAACTGAAACCAAGTTATCCAATAAAAAGGTCTTGTGTGAACAAAAGAGGCATTCACTGAATATCTACCACAAAGCTCATTCTGAACATTCAAAAGGCCATATAATGCATTGTGCTGTATGTTTCTTATAAGCATCACAGTTATGTTCCTAACATGATTAAGTAAGGCGAGAGATAATCTGGACGTGTCTAATTGTTCAAACTGTAACATTCTTGTTGAGCTTCGTAGATTCTTTGAGAACAATCTGCCTATTAACTGAGAAATTTTTCTGGCTCTCTGCCCAGAGGGAGTAATTCTTCTGCCATGAACACATGATGCATCAAACATTCTTTAGGGAAACGAGATTTGAGCTTTGGATCCCTCAATGGGTGTGTTTGGTCAAGTTTAAAATTGCAGTGTAGGATTGTAAACGTGTAAGCAGTGCCAGGTCCAAATGTGGCAGACAAGGAATGGAATGTAGTCATCCAACCAGACAAGTGTGGGGAAAAAGACTATTTGTAATTTGAAATAAAGATATGGCTTAGAAGTTGGATATTATCATGGCTCAAGAGTAGGTTATGAACATCTAGGGTGTAGCCCATCAATAAAGTGTTGAATTAGATGTGCCTTGACACATCCTGTAGATGCAGCTGTTTGCTGCTGTGTTGATGTGGCAAGATCTCATGTTCCTCCATGCAGCTGCCTGGGAGCAGCTTTGTTATTTTGTTCCATTAGACCAGTAAAGCTCTGAACAAGCCCAGACCAGGTCTTTCCCCATTCGGCTTTCATTCGAGTCAGTAAAACGCTTAGGAACTGATGTCAGCCAGTGTTATTTAATGGACATAGTTGTGGAAAAACACAGAGTCAACTCCAAATGTGGCACACAAGGAATCTTCTCATCCAGTTGCTCAAGTATGGGGAAAATATTGTTATTTCATGGGGTATATTCTAGGTTATTACAGTCCGAGCTTTGAAAAAAATGGGAAGTGTTGCGTATCATCCCTAACGTTTCACTTGGAATGGTTTGTCCATTCCCTTTGAGAGGAATTTTTGCATGTTATTTATTTTTGTAGATGAGGCAAACGTTTGTTAGCTCGAAAGACTTACTTATGTAACAGCAAAACAAGCTGTTTTATTTGGAAACTGGTGCACATACTCAAACAGGCTTCAAATTAAGAGGTGGCGACGGCATAAAGGATGCCTTTTCCACACTCATTATTTGATTTAGGGGTTAGTTGAGTAAGCAAGTTGTGAGACTAAAAGAGGCATAGTGCTTTGCTTTTTTAAAAATACTCTTTGTAGGGATTTTTGGTCTGCTTTTCTAGAGTGACTAAAACAAATGTTTTACTGGCTGGAAAAACAGTCGGGATGCTGTGCTGTAAAAATAAATAAGCTTAACCAATCTTTCCCACTGGCCGAGCCAACAAAAAAACAAGAAGCTCATCAAATACACAACAACAACAACAAATCACACATTAAAATAAATTATATATATATACATATATATATATACACGTGTGTGTGTGTATGTGTTTGCTTTTAAGGAGGCTATTGTAAGATCTCAAAAGTTTTTTGGTCTTTAAAATTTCCCCAGGCTCCAGTTTGCCACCTGTGTTCAGGTGCAAGGTTCGATTTATGCGACAGGAAACCACAAAGCATAACACCTGTCCACTATTCGGCAGTTACTGCCCTGAATGTGGGTAATATTCAGAACTAAACACTAATATCTCCATTTGGAAGTGCTTGCTCAGAAATGAAGCAATCTAACTTGAAGTACAAAACTGAAAAATAAACATGAACATGAACCTATTCTGCCTTTTTGCCCACAGCTCAACACGATCCCTCAATTACCAAGTCTGCAGGTGAGGAGAATGAAGTTGTAATAGTGGGAAATCCATCCTCTCATTCTGTAGAGGAGAGGGTTATACAAATGAAGCATTCTGATCCCAGAGATTAGAAACAGACAAAAAAGTAGTCAAAAGAAAGTCATGTAACCTGAGTTAACTGACCTTTAGGAACCCTTTCTCCCCACCCCCAGGTCTTCAGGCTGCTTTAATTATCTCATGTTGAGAAAAAGCAGAGCTATGCCTGACAGTGGGACCTACATACACTAAGTAAGTAAGTATCCCTTGCTCGTTGCATCATTTTGTGCACAAGTGGAATTTTAACATTGACTTGATGGCTTAAAGGTGAGCTGGAAGCGAGGTCAAATGTTGCTATTAGAAAACCTCTGATCCAGTTGCTTGTTTTTGTCTTTTCCTTCATCTAGTCTAATATCGGTTACTAGTATTTTTTAGCTTAAATATGCCTAGATATTACATGCAAATTGGTCCAAACATTTACCCGATTAATTGGCATTTTAGGTCTTCTTCACTTACTACATTTATTTCTAACCTCCCATAAATAAATACACTGTATGTGCATTATGGTTACTAATCTCAGTGTTATTGCTTTGCATTTATTTACATAGCTCCTGCAACTGGTTAAACTTTTCAGATTATTAGTTGTATCTTTCTGTGTACCATATTTGTTTTGTACACTGGCTGTTTTGAGCTCTGGCTCCATGCCATGTGACTGGTTTAGAGTCTGGGGAGCTATAAACCGTACATCTTTTCTCATCCGGTCTTCCCATGTAGCCCTGAGAGCCTTTGTTTTTGCTCCCTGCTCTTGAGAAGCTGACTCACCAAGCTGCCTCCCTCTGTTTGTCATTATTTAACCTCCTGGGTTTAAAAGTAAACTTCACATTTTGATTCGCATGCCACTCCAAAAGAGAGCTGATGGATCTTAAGAAAGCTTTCTTTGATCTGTTTACCCTAGACCTCTCGTTGTTGCAGCTTTTAAGACAGGTGGTTTATCCAATCTATGTGAACTGCAATGTACTATCGGGCTTTCAGTCAAGAGAAAAAACAAGGAAAAAAAGAGTAGTATGTAGGAATTCCAAAATGTGTCCGTATTAAGCAAACACCTAATATGACTTAAACCCAACTCGTATTCTGGCATTTATTTTTATAATTGATTAATTATTTCATTTTCTTTCTGATTTGAACAGACAACTGCCTATTTGGCAGCTGTGGACACTTAGTTTGTTCTCACGTCGTTGATGTTTGTCAAGAGAATAGACATCTGCACAACCTTAACAGCTGCTTCAGAGAGCCATGGCAACTCACATTCTTTTTGATTGGAGGAACTGTGAGGGAGGGAGGCATTTGAAAATTGACCCTCTTTCTTTCTTCCAGCATACTGTTTCTGTGTCTCTCTCCGGCTTTGTACTCCTTTCTCCCCTCCCCCTTTCCCCTCACACCCCTCCTGTTGCCTATGTGGCACACAATAGTTCAACATAGTCCTACTTCTCATTTGACTGTTATCATTAGATTGAGATATCTCATTAAGTCGTTTAGCCAACATTCTAGACGTTTTCTGAAACTTTACTTTTTGAAACTATACATTTTGAGAGGCACAACTTTTAGATGCGAAACACACATGCAGGTCATTGAAATAAAAAATAAACTGAAATGAAAAGGTTAAGTGACAAAAGTTAAATGACTTCCCCGCTGGTGTGTAACAATATCATTCGACTGGAATGCACAACTTGCAAAGAAAGCATCGAAGCAGTGATTAATATTACATGACATTTATCATCCTCTAACAATTTCCAGTGTATATTAACTGTGGAGTCAGATGATGTAGGTGAGTGCGCTTACCTTCGGTTCAGCAAGCCCAGGAGAAGTCAGCTGGTGCAGGGGTCTGGAACTATCTAACAGCAACACAAGTTCACACAGAAGACATTTGCAGTGGGCAGGCCCAACCCCTTACAGCCCTGTGGTGGGACGTCCCACAGTTAACTCTATGTAGCCAGCTTGAGCTCTGATGCAGGCCATGCACACCAGGTCTGCTCTTAGGTGTTTAGAGAGTACAGCTGCTTCGAATTCAACTTTATTACTATCTTTATAACTCAGATACAGAAATGCATCAAAGATACAGCTGAAAACAACATCCAAAGCCTACAGTGTTATACATATCACTCCAAGAAATAATACACAAACACCAGGTTTCTTTAGTAACAAGCAAACATTAACACCAACACTGTATAATAAAATATAAACGCACACAACGGAATACAATCATAAATAAACCTACCTTGCTGGCTGCACACAACTAAGAGAGGATGAGTCCACTTGACGAAATACCAATTACAAGAACAGGCAATGCAATGTCACCTTTTAACAACCTTAAACCTTTAATAGGTAAATCCAGTGGTCACATGACAGCCACTCAGCATTTCTAGGTATATGTAGGTGAAGCCGGCACAGCGTTGAGCAAAGTAAAGTCTTTTCAATTTCACATCTCTACTTGGCAGAGAAAATTGCAAATCCCAAAGATTCCTACTTATGCACATAGTTAATGCAATGTCAATCAATAGTCCTAAAAATAAATGCAATCAAAATATGTAAACAAAACAATAAAGTATTGTATAATTATAAATAATACTTATGACAGTTCATTTGTAAAAGATTTTAATTGACCAGTTTTTCCCGACTGCAACGTTCAGAAATATGTTTTCCTATTATAATTTGTTGTAATTCTTAAGTGAACAAATGTTCTTAACTGTAGTCATATTTTCATCATGATCATAATTATCTTTGACTTTCTTAACACATTTTCCTGCTCATCTTGGCAACAGTTTTCTTAAAGCCTACATTAAAGTACTATACATATTCCTCTATAGCCAGCGAATGCTCTGAAGACCACACCCACACTAATTCACCTAGGGCAGGAAGGCACAATCGTCCTGGAGTTTGCTCGATCGTTCATGGGCCACCATGGTGACTGATTCCAACCCTGGTGACATTCTGCTTGTCCCAATCCTTCCCCACCCTTTATTTTCCTTACCCATTTTTATAATTAATGACTTTGAATTGTGCAGGATTGTTTTTGTTTATGTGTGTGGTGGGCTTTTCCTTTTGATGTGAGTAATGTTTTGTTTTGCGTGTCTGTCTGTAAGAGTTGCCCCTTTCATCCCTGTTCCTTGGCACACAGCCACCGCTAACCTGATGATGTTCCAGTATTTTATATAATATTGTTTAATAATAGTACATAATTTATTCATTTGTATTTTCTTCTACTGTCACACTCAGTAAAGCTACATCATTAAAACTTATTTTGTTATACATTAATTGAAACAGGTGTTAATTTACAATGTGAAATTACTGTTTTGACTGTTTAAAGTGATACAAAACTTTGTTGAAATAACACAAACTGCATGAAATCGATAAACAAAAATTGCAATTTATATATCCTCTTCTTTATTAATTCATCTACTACAGCTGGCCCAGAGCCCACTCACCATTCACTTTATTCACACTCATTTATACTATGTGTCAATTTACAGTATTTACTGTAATTACAATTTACTGGCATGTTTTCGGGAGGTAGGAGAAAACTAAAGTACCAGTACCCACATGGATACAGAAATGAGTATGCCCAGACTCTGTCCAGGCAGTAACCAATAATTAAATCAGAGTCTGGAGTTGTATTACCTCTACTATGCCACCAGCAATCTAGAAATATTTAAATATTGATGATAATAATTTCCTCCTGCCCAAGCTATGCATCTTTTTCCTGCCATTTTCCTGGGCACTTATCAACTGAATAGGTGATCTTTACAGAATACTCTGTTTTGTGTATTGTTTTCGTATACTTACGGTGTCTAGTGGCTTGTTTGGGCTAAAGGTTATGATTTTGACCTAAAATACTGGGACTGTGATGGTCTAGCAGTTAAGGTACTGGACTACGGACAAGAAGGTCTAGGACTCAAATCCCACCTCCAACAAGCTGCAAGACCCACAATTTATTTGGACATGTAGCAGTTGTAAATTACTTTGTATTAGGAATCTAAAAAGTACAATATTTTATTTTCATATCATGTTTTGCAGGATAACAGTTGTATTTTAAAATGACATGTTTATTTGATTTTCAGCTACAGAGAACATTTATTTCTGTACATTTTTGTCATATGTCATCAACAGGCTAGCTCCTTCTATTCATTTAGAAAATCCGCTTGGGTTCCCAAACTTTTACATACAGATGAATAAGTAAGTGGAACTGCTTGTCTACTTTTACCTCACTATAAACTAGAATTAGTTCCATAATACGGAGTCCTTCTCTCTCGCTGTTGTTCTCCATGTGTGTACATGTATGTGTATAAACACTGTTCACAAAAATTAGGGGATATTCCACAATGAATATGAAGAAGATCCCACAATAACTTTTAGACAATCTGATCCTGTCCATACCCCATCACTGTCAGTGTGTTTTGGCAGTCTTGGGCAACCATACTCCCTACTGAACAGTCAATGTGTGGCACTCTCATCCAATTTAACATGTTTCTGTTCACCCCCATGAATATATCACTTTCTACTCAATCATGATAAATGAGTTTGCCTACATAATTGAACAACTTTCTTTGACTTTTAATTGTGTTAATGTTGTTTAATGAAATACAAAAAATATCACCACATTTTTGTGAGTAGTGTATGTTTATTTCTATGTAGATGTTTGTGCATCAGGCTTATGAATAGAGTATTTGACTCTGCTATTGATTGTTAATGTCTGACTCTTGAGTGTCTGTGCAAGAGTAAGGAGAGAAACATCTGGATGTGCGAAGGACTGGAAAAAAATAGCAACTATGCAACGTGGCGCTTTCCATTCTGGCTGCAGCAGACAGAGAGAGGCGAGTGAACTGTGGAGGAGATGTAATTACTCGGTCTCTCTGAGCTGCAGACGTGGCATTGTCTACAGAGCACACAACAAGTCTTCACATGGCCATAGGCTCTCTGGAACTCCCTGTTTAATTACAATTAGGCCTAATTATAGACACTGCCATCTGCAGATCACAGGCAGGGGAGCCTGAGCTTTCTGATGTTATACATTAAGGGATACCTTTGCTTGCAGTAATTTGGATGCTGTCGACTGTACTTAAATAAAGTAATGCATGCACCAAATTTTACTTCATGGCTTAGCTTGTGGAACAAAATCTTTCAGAGCTGCATTACAGTTGCTGTCTATACATTGCATCACAATAGTGGGGGTTTGATGTCTTTGGAATGCAGCCCAGACTCTCAGAGCTGATGGGAAATGCCTCTTTTGGGGTTTGCTTGAAAACAAATTTTGAATCATAAAGCTGAAGGTGCGATCTTGACCACCGTTTCCTCCATAAAGCTCCCTAGACTCTAGAAATCACCACAAGCTAAAGTGAACAAGGCTTCTATTCATTCTCCTTCCTGTTTTCACTCTGTGTAAACCCTAGGCACGTTGAAAGCCTGCAAGCAACAAATCGAAATCCTAATATTAACATGGGAGTAGAATAAATTATAGCACCTGAGTTTACCGTGCAAAAAACAGCCTAAGCATCACCTTGCTTTGGTAAATAATCATTTATTACATATTCATCTTCAACCTGAAGATGCTGGTTTTGTTCTAAAAGATAAACTTGCTCAAATAAAACAAGATATAGGACCTTCAGTAGGTATGCTCATATAGTGTACAGATTATGGCTGAGTACTGTCTGTGTTCTCCTGTCTTTTATAAAAGTGCTTTATAACAAGGAAGAATTAAAGCCAATGTGGCATATTATTTTACAGAGAGCAGACGTTACAAGTTTATCAGGATAAATCTAAAGTGATGTGCTTATTATTATTATTGTTGTTGTATTTATTAACAATAACAACAACAATAATGATAATATAGGCTATATTTCTAAACATTACTTTAAATAATAAATGTTATTAAAATAAGAAAAAATATTTTAAACTGTCATTTGGGTAGTAATTGTGGGTGGCTTAGTGGTGCAGTGATCAATGCAGTTGCCGCACAGCTTAAAGATCCCCTGTCCTAGCCTCTGCCTGTGTAGACTCTGCATGTCCTCCTATGTGGGTTTACTCTGGATGCTCTGATTTCCTGCTTCAATCCAAAGACATGCATTAATTTGGTCACTCTAAATTGGCCCATGACTAATGTCCTTGATATAACCTTGTTTGTTGTGAATATAGCCTTTGACGCTGATGTGATGTTACATGAACTGAAAAACCAAAACTGGGTAGTGCATCTTCCTTTATCTAATACAACAGATGTACTAAAAAGAAAGTCTTTGTTGTTAGACTCCACCTAAGTAAAATATACTGAACAACCTCAACTCTTCGATCTATTAGCCTCACTACTAAGCAGGTACTGCTCTACAACAAATTATTTATCTATTTATAACTAATATTTATCTATATTATCCCATATAGAGATTTGAATTGGAGATCAAATCTTCATTGGAGTTTCTGTCATGTTCTACATGTTACTGATTAACAGGTAACAGCTCAACCATTAAAAAGGGTGTGCTCTCTGGAAATCTGTCTCCTGTTAGCGGAGATGGACTCTTTAGCAGTGACAATGCCTACGCATGCTTTGCTTCCTCTTTCGAGCGTCCCTAAGCGGATTGACAGGGGCAAAATAAAAACATCTGGAGGATAAATCATGGAGGAGAATAATGACTGCGAGCCAGATGGAGGGACTGAATTAAACAGTGAGCGTGGCGCGTTTGCGTGGTTGGTAGCATTCTCCAGCAGCTGTTAAGTGGGTGTCATGGCAGCAGGGCTTGGTACTGGGTTCAAAAAAAGGAGTGGATGAGCATAGCGGGATGGCTGTTATAAGAGCTGACGTGTGCAGCAGAAACTGCTTGCACATTTTGTTCTGGGAAAGTCTGCACAGAGCTGAGAAAAAAAGAAGCATGTCTGAATACTAGAATTGCTAGGGATATTTAATTTGTTTCACGTATTAGCAACTTCATGTGCTACTCTTAGGTTAATATTACAGTTTTGGTGTGGAATAATAAGGTGCTTAAAGTTTGTCTTATATCTCAACAGGTTTTAAGGGTTAGTTAGCCTATGAGACAGCTATATTCCACATTTATTTAGTATTTATACTAAAGTAAACAGCTAGTTCCAACCTTACCTGTAAACCTCTTTATAAGAAAATATCCCTTATAAAAATGAGGAAGTTTAAAAAGGATCACCTAATGTGATAAACGCATGTTTTTTCACACCAAATAGTATCTCTGTTGACGCGTTGCCAAGTAAAGATAACCTTTATGCACATAAACATATAAACAAATAATGAATTTACCCTAATAACTAAATTCTAGTTTTAATCCTTTTTTCCTTTTATCTTCTCTATATTTAAACCCTAAACCATTAGGGTACATGGCATACTATTTTAAGGTAAAATAGGGAACCGTTTGAACAGGAACTCATTTACTGTGGACCTACTTTTTGACTGTAGGTATTAACAATATTAAAGCATATTCACCATGAAAGGGCTTCTTTGATTTGCTTTGTTTATTTATCTTGTTGATTAAAAGCACTCAAACACTTGAAGTGGCTTTTTAGCACAAATAACTTAATGGCTGTGATGATCTATGGCACTTGCCTTTGGCTCATGCCTGTGACCAAAACACATTTATGGTTAAATTTGGAATAATACAGTCTCTTTTACTGCTTAATTATCTTTCTGTGAACAATACTGAATCTCAGTCTAGATAGAAGTCTAAACTAACAGAGCATGAATTGCAGTATTTCACTTTTCCTCATTGTGTTTCGAAAGGTTAAATGTTTTCCAACATAGCAAATAAAAATGCTTTGTGATTAGGTTTTTTAATTTCATAGAATTCTGTCATATAAAGTGGCACATAACTGCATATTATCAGTTCTACCTCTGAGACCTAATCTGCACTTAATGATTGAGCCAGCAAGTCTGCCCACTGACTGACATTTAGAGGAGACTATATTGCAGTTATTGGCTGCTCTATGATAATGCCTCTGACTTTTAATCTACAATTAACAATGCAATTTAGGGGCTAATGCATAAGGCTCTTCCTATTCATCAGTGAGGTCATTTAGTATAAAACAGTATGATTGATTAAATGGTTGAGAAGAGAGCAGAGTTTATAAGATAAACCTAAGGCTTTGAGGAGAGTTACATGTTGTGCACGGATTAGTTGGAATTGTTGCACTTGCCCCTACCTGTCTTGGCATTCCAATGTAAAGACAACTCTGTGCTCTTACAAAGAGGCAAGAACTTTACTTTTTGCCCATGAGCAGAAAGTTTAACGAGTAATCACTGCTCAGTATATTCTACTGTAAGAATTAATCAGTTTATTTAAATTATTTTATATATTGTGAAATAGGCAAAGTAAACTCTGATGTCCTGGCTCTCAGTTTTATGTTTAATAGTACAATCTAGCCTCCATCAAAGTTGGAAAAACTATCTAGTGTAATCTAGTGTCATACTGAGAATAATCACTGAGAAGCGTCATCAACCCAAATTTACTGGGCACATGACCAGTAAAATGCTGATGTGTCCCACTAAAATCAAGGAGGTAATAAGTCAATTTATCCTGGATTGCTACAGGCAATCAGGCAATTCACTACAGGCACTATTTTACCAATAATGATCCCTCCAAAAGCTTGAGCGACTAATGCTTTCAGTCAGAGCCAGTCTCTTTTGTTTTCTTTTCACATGATGTAATGAACAGCAGCATATACTGTATTCAAAAGAAGGACAGCCACACTGCACTAAAGGTAATGCTAACTTATAGCTACAAGTTTTGGCTAGCCACTTCTCAATGTATAACATAATACAAGTACATTTGCAGTGAGGAATGGATGTTTATTTACATAAACAATGAAATGAAGGGAACCAGACAAAACATGTAATGTCTAAGGTTCATACTGTCTGCAATGAATAAAAGTAAATGTATGAAACACTGTAGGCATTGTTATATGCATTTTCCATACTGTAGCAGCTTTTTAGTATTTGGCAGTAGTATATTATTATATTATTTTATAACCCTGTATTTAAAACAACGCATAGAAAATATTGTTTATCATATGAACTTGAAAACATATGACCCTTTTTAATAAGCATAGGTTTGTTCTGAATATCAATGTATTAATTAGGTAAATTCTTCATTTTTGTATAACATCTTGGCTGCCCAATGAGCTTTGGTCTCTTTTTATTCTTGGTCCTTAAGTTTTTTTTCTCCTTAGGCTATTTTTCCTTCCCTCTGTCACCCCAGGTTTGCTAAATTAGGGCTATGGGCATGGATGGCTGTAAAGCTGATTTGAGACAATGCCCCATTGTAAAAAGTGCTATAGGAATAAATTTGACTTTGACCTTAAATTTGAATTTTACAGCACTTAGAATACTGGCCTGATTGTATTTCCTGTTGGACTTTATAAACATGCATAATAAATGCCTTTTCTCTGCATTCAGCAGAGAAGACCACTGATCCTTAGGAGTCCTTGTGTTTTATCTAATTAACCTGATCCTTATACTTTTTCCCTTCTTTTTCCACTGTCCTGATTGATGTTACTGGGTTGGGTGTGGTGAGAGTCTCGTAAGCCCTATCCTGGAATCTACAGGGTACAAACAAACCTGTTATCTGAATGTGGTTGTAGTTCATCTCTTGGGGTTAGTAAGGGGTCACTGTTGCAATGGCAGGGAGTGTTCATCTTTATGGGTATTCTCCCTTAAACACTTTGTGATGCCAGACCTGTATGGAAGGCACTGCTGGAGCTCGATCAAGGACACATTACAGTGGTGGACTAACAAATTGCCACTGAGCCACATGAGCACTCTATTCTAAATGAGCTAATAATAAAATGCCAGTAAATTAACGCCACATTTAATTCATCTTACGATGCTGCCTGCAATTGATACTCAGATATATGCTGTACATAAAGATGATCATTAATCAGTCTGAAGTCCAGTGGAAGGAATGTTACTCTCATGGAAAGCAGTAATAAATGTTGGATTCATGGAATGTTGCTTTTGTGTTTAGCTTTCTGGTTTAATGCTGAGTCTCTGATCTTGTCATAGCAGTCAAAATGTGAAGTACTCTGATTGAACAGATTGAGCATAGACAACTCTGTTACAACATGTCTTTAAATGCCAGTTTGAGCCTTTTCATATGTGGTTATAGTTGAAAAGGGGGGTTTGAACAAGATATGCTCAGTCTTTAGCTAGACAGAAATACAACATCAGTTTCAAGTTAAAATGTCCTTTCATCTATATTTAGTTTAAAACAATACACAGAAAAGATTGATAATTTCGGTAACACTTTTCTTTGACGGCCGCAAACAATCAACACATATAGAAACAATGCTTTAGTAAAGCTTAACATTCATGTTCTGTGTTAATTAACAGTAAGGCATGCATGAGACATGCTCACTTTATGCATATTCATGACTAATGATGTATAACATGTATGAGTTCATAAATACTCATTCATGGAAAACTGAATAAATGAATGTTACATATTGTACCCTTATACTAAAGTGTTACCTTATTTGTTTTTTTAACTGATTTGTTTTGTAAAAATACACACAAAAATTGTTGGACTTCATCATGGGTGATTTCATTAGAAGAATCCCCTACTTTTTTTGAGCAGTGTAGATTCGTTCCAGCAACAAGTTCCAATAACATTGGAAAAGGAGCAATTGTACCTGAAAAGGTTGTGAAACAATGTTCCACAAATACCTGTTTGGAACATCCCACAGGTAAACAGGCCAATCGGTTTCATACGGGTACAAGAGAAGGATCCACAAAGGCTCAGATGGTTAAGAACGAAGCGCATCGTCAGGTTTACAGCCAATGCTTCTTAATACTGTATTGCACATAATTTAGGATTTTACCATCTAATCTTCATAAAATAATGAAATCTCATCTCTGGTTGTTCAATGGTAAGAGCCAGCTGCTGGAAACTTAAGTTCCAGATGGTCTTCAAATGGTCTTGGGTGGGGCAAAGAATGTGATGGTCAGCTGGTACATTTATGGAACTCTGTGATGAACTGTCTAAGGTATACCACTACCTGCATCCAGGGAAATCAGGGTTCGGCTCCAGCACCTTCACCACTATCTTTGAAACATCATGTGCAAGCTGTTTTCTTGTGTGCTATACATGAAGAATGTAAAGTGATTAAGAGTACATTTCAGACACAGCCCATAAAAACACATGCCTTACATGGTTGCATGCCTTATAAGCTTAAATATGAATAAATTGCATAAATTATATATAAACAGCATTATAAAATAAAATGACAAGTTTATTAGGATATATAAATCAGCAGTACTTGTAGAATTAATTCCATTTTTCCTTATGCTGTGCAGCAAATCTGCTCATATCAGTACAAACACAGTCTTTCCTCACTTCCTTTGTGAATGGACTTTTGCATTCGGCTATACACAGCAACCTGTTAGTCAGTTGAGGATATCCAGGCATTATGACAGCAGAGACGGGAAGCCAAGTTCTGTCAGTTCTTTCCAGCCAGGGCAGGTTTCTAATGGTTACTGTAAAAAAGTGGCTTATAAAAAACACAATGAAAAAGTCTGATTTATTTACATTTTTTCAGAATATTTATAGAGCCCTGTTGGTGACATCTCTTCTTAATAAAATGCATGGCCATCACTTGTTAAGTTTAATGCTTAGAAGCATGTTTATAAGACTTGGGAACAAGTTAATTAATACTGATAAGACAATGTAGTTCACACACCTTACTAATTCGTTTCTATGCATAAGGATCTGGTTCCCACATCTTACTAACTCATTTCTACGCATTAAGGGCTCTTTCCCACATTTTACTAATTCATTTCTGTGCCTTGAGTTCTCGTTCTCACACCTTAATAAGTCGTGGCCACATCATAATCCTATTAAAAAATGTCACTAGCAGGACTCTGTAGGATATAATTGTGACAAAAACAGATTTTTTTGGAGCGAAAGATGATTTCCTATAGACACTACAATAGAGCTTTCATATAAGGTAAGGCTTATTATTATTTTGCCTAATAATTGACTAATGTTTTAACTCCAGCATCCCTAGTTCAATCCCAGCCCTGTATTGCCTGTATGCAGTCTGCATGTCCTCCCTGAGTCTGTGTGGATTCACTCTGGGTGCTCTGGTTTCCTCCCACAATATCGAGTCCTTGTCTATGTCACAAATAGCCATTGATGCTGAAGCTACCATTTAATAAATAAACCAACTAAACAAACATAAGTTTGACAGTATTTTAAAATGTAATTCAGAGCCATAAAAATTGACAGTTACTTTAAGCAAACGCCTGCCATTCGTACACAGAAGCTCTTCATACATGTTCGCTAAAAGCATAAAAGAAAACATTTGTTTGCAATCTGGATTTATTTTTTTTATCACCTACACTCTGATGGTCATGCCTTTTGCACAAAAACATGTCTGGAATAAGCTTCATCATCAGAGCAAACGTTCCATTCATGGATTGTCTAGCATGATAATCCTGAAATCAACATCAGGAGGGAGGCAACATTTTTCAAGCATCAAGCATCGTAGTCAACATGTGACAGCTGAGGTTTCATTCAGAATACTTAATAAGAATCCATCTGATAAAGCTGACCTGAGCAAAACATGAAACACTAAAGCCTTGAGCAGCAGCTTGTCACTAAGATTTTAATTAATGTGATCAGAATGTTGGTGTGTGTGGTGCTCCTGTTGTATACTGTGTCTCCACGTGCATCGCAGTGGCTGGTGGAGCTGGGAGGAGTCTCTGAAGGCCTCTTTGTTATCTGGAACACTTATGAAGGATTCTGCAGCTGCACTACACTGCCAGCCTGAATGGGTGAGCATGCTTAGTATCTTATCTCCTGTAGGCAGTCCAGACAAAGCCCTAGACATCAAACAATCTGTAATGCAAGCATGCTGGTAGTAATCGTTCCTGGGATTTTCATTTAAAGAATGCTTTCATACAAAAGTCACTTATGCACATGCAAGATTTTAATCAACCTTTAGCTGATATGGCAAAAATGTCAAAGTGTTTTGAATATTCACTCATGGTTAGGCTCATAGAGCTTAACTTGGATGTTCCTGTGAAGCTCCTCCAACCTATCTCTGACAACGCTTGGTAGGGAAAAGCAGGCCATTGTTGCCCTTCTGTTAAACATATCTTGGGCAAGCACTATCTCTTCTTTTGGAGTGTGAAAAATGATGCAAACAATATGTTGCATGGCTGGATTTTATTACTCCAAATTGTGATTAATACTATTATTATTATTATTTTGATTACACCATGTCAGTGTCTAGTACATCTATTTACAAAAAATAGCACACCTAGACAGAAGTGTCAAATTGCTGCATTGCAGTGGTGTCAAGAATGAGAAACCTGGAAAGTGTCCTCATTAGGAAGTGATGCAAGTTCTGTTTGGGATCCGATGATGGCTGGGTTTAAGTATGGAGGCCTTGTGGTGAGTTCTCCAATTCTGCCTTCGCTGCGGGGTGATACACTGCCCCAAATGTTGTTGTAATGATCTTGGGAGCCAACATGTACAACAGTCGGTCACTACTAGTAATGATACGAGGGGCACTAACACCTGAGCGATATGTACAGAACATCCTGCAGCCATGTGTTGCCTCTAATAGCAGAGCTTTGTTAAATAGACACTGCTCATCCACACACAGCAAGGTTTTCCCAGGAATGTCTCTGCCAGACTCTTACCTTTCCGTTGCCTTCCCTGGTGTAAGATTTATCAACAATCTAGCATTTATGGGACCAGCTTTAATGCTGGCTTTGGCAAGCTATGAGTGTCCAGGATCTACAGGACCAGCTGCAACATCTGTGGGCAAATGAGCTGTAGGATACTTTAATCTTATCTTTGATCCAGACTAAAGGTGGCCCATCAGGGTACTAAAGCCTCCTTACAACAGCTTTCCGTAACGTGTATTATTTTATTCTAACATTGTAATCACTTACATATATGATCATTACATGAACATGTATCAAGATTTATTCGATTCCAACATCTCATTAGTTTTTTGGATGGAGTTTATAAAGCTGATGTGCTGCTCTTATCTATGCATCTTTAGTGTCTGAAGGTTTGTGAAATGTTCTGCCAGGGTTGATCCAGAAAACCCACTCAAAGGTCAAAACTTGCCAGCCAGAACACCTTAGACCTAAACAGTGGATTGATCTGTCAGGTACCACTGTGAATTAATTACATTATCTACAACACTGTATTAAAATTACATAAATGCAAGTTGATTTATTCTGTAAATACAAGGTGCTAAACTGTATTGTCTTATGATATTCCTTAATATATACATATAAGTACATTTGTGTAGTGTATTGCTGCTGCAACAAAGAAAATTCCCCTTTGGGAACAAATAAAGTACTCACTCACTCAGCAGAATTCGTCCTAATAGGGATTATTTTAAGGAAAGTATAATATCGCCCTCTATGGGCAGAATGGGGCATTTACAAGTCTAAAGCGATTATTACAGGTTCTAGAAAGTGGGCATTTCTTCCAGTAATTATTTATCACGCTTCCGTATTATAGAATATATGTTGAGACCAAAAAGTCTGAGACTACTAGAGAAAATGCTTCTATTCTGCATTTCTCTCGAATTTATTACAATGGCTTTTGTTACAAATCATAGCATAATTATTTTTCTGAGATATATATATATATATATATATATATATATATATATATATATATATAGTTAA
>JAVSBV010000138.1:4668580-4699435 GCA_033117975.1 Parotocinclus spilosoma | reverse complement strand
TATATAATATAATTATCATTGCTTATTTTACGTTGAATGTACGAGAAATGTTGAAGAAAAACTGGAAGAAACAGATGTAATAAAGATCGCATGTTACATTGTAGTCAGCAAAATTGTCCTAAATAAAGTTCTGTGTTATCATTAATAATTAAATATATGTAAGACTTAGGCCTATACTTATGAGAAATGACTTCAAGGCCATGAACTGTATTGCGTCATGCAATGGTAGTACCCACAAGCGATAGACTGCTAGGGTCATAATTGGGCTCACCTGTTATGTAGCACGTGACTTGTCTGTTGTCTGAAGACATATCATTATCTATAGTTGTCAGAGCAACTATGACCTCTCCTGTCCTGCTGTTTTCGAAAACTGACCCGTGATAGAGCTCTTCAGTGAACTGTGGTGGATTGTCATTTTCATCTGTGACAGTCACTTCCACAAGTACTGATGAGGAAAGCTTAACCCTTGTCCCATGATCAGTGGCCACCACATAGAATCGGTACTGCTGTTTGGTTTCACAGTCTGTCTCCTTCAGTGTGGTTATCCAACCAGTCTGATAGTCAATATCGAAGATGTCACTGACGTCATCTTTTTCCGGCTCGAGAGTGTACGTCACCTCTCCATTAGCATCCTTGTCTGGATCATTAGCAGTCACCTGGATGACTGTGGTGCCTGCAGGCATGTTTTCGGCCAGTATGGCCTCATAAGGGTCGGCATCAAACTTGGGTTGGTTGTCATTCACGTCCTGAACCTGGACAGTAACGGACACCACTGATGCTACATCTGTACCATTGTGATTTCCTTGAGCAATAACGTCAATTTGATACCACTTGGTCTTCTCAAAGTCAACATTCTTCTGCACTATGAGAGATCCACTCTCTTTATCCAGAGCAAAGACTTGGTCACTGTTGCTTTCCACGGTGTTGCCATCTACCAAGCTGTATATGAGTGGCATGTCAGCATCAGCCCTGACTGCACCGATCTCATAACCGACAGGCAAGTCTTCAGACACTGAAAACGTGTACAGTGGTTCTGAAAACCTTGGCAGGGGAACTTCAGGTGGAACTACTTTCACCTGGACCGGTACAGTGGAGTTGTAAAATGGAATTCCTCCATCACGAGCCTGGACTTTGAAATTAAAGATCTTGTTTTCCATCCCAACCAGGCTTTCTTTGACACTGACCACACCAGTAAAGGGATTAATCTCAATCACTTCCTCTGTCACTTCCTCAGCTTCATCCACAGCATAGGTGACATCTGCATTTTTACCATCATCTGCGTCATAAGCCATTATTTGAATAACTGGAGACCCTTTATTGATCGTGGATTGAATGGAAACCTGATATTGAGAAGCTTTGAACTGAGGCACATTGTCATTCTCATCTAAAAGAATAATCTTCACAGTGCAAAACGCTACTCTGCCCCCACCGTCCTTAGCCATGACCTTAATGGCAATCACTCGTTGGGAGGGATTCTCTCTGTCCAGTGGCTGAGAGGTCACAATTTGTCCATTGTTGTCAATAGAAAATTTTTCATCTGCAAGCTTGTTGATAATGGTGTAGTCCACACTGCCGTATGGTCCATCGTCAGGATCAATAGCTGCCAGACGAATGACGCGCGTCCCTGCTTCTGCGTTCTCAGCCAGTTCAGCTTCATAGACATCCTGGTTAAAGTGGGGGCTATGCCTGTTGCTGCTAGTCATGTCAATGTTTACAGGTGCAGTCTTTTGAAAAACCCCATCCGAAACGGCAACTGTGAGATTGTAAAATGGATCCAAATTTCTCTTGCAAACATTGGAAAATGAGATAAGGCCAGATGTTTCATTAATAGAAAAATGTCTTCCTTCGTTACCTGAGAGAATTTTATACTGGAGATTGTCCTTAATATCAGGATCTGAGGCCTGGATTTTAATCACAACATGACCACAACTAGCCATTTCATCTAATGATGCCTGATATTGGGGTTCACTAAAGTTTGGTGAGTTGTCATTGACATCTTTAACCTTAACTATAATCTGAGCTTCGCTACTCCGTGGTGGTGTACCACTGTCTGTGGCTTTGATTTTTAGATGAAATTCCTGTTTTGTCTCATAGTCTAAAACATCTGAGGTTAATAAAATCCCACTCAGTGGTTCGATGAGGAAAAACTGAGTTTCATTTTTTCCAGTGTCAAGAATTTCATAGGTTACTTCTTTGTTTTTTCCAGAGTCTTTATCACAGGCTAAGACCTTTATTACAGATGTGCCAGCAGGGATACCTTCGAACAATTCCACTTCATAAGTAAGCTTCTCAAAAACAGGGGCATTGTCGTTCACATCATCCACATCAATCTCTACTTTGGCCTCAGAAAATGTGCCAGTCACAGAATCTGTAGCTCGAACAGTCAGCAGGTGCTTCGACTGAGTCTCATAGTCAAAAAAATCAGTGACACTTAACATGCCTGTTTTGAAGTCAATGTGAAAATGTCTTGAGGCATTTTCTTCTTCAAGACTGTAAATAAGGCGATAACCCTCTGGGTTTTTTGCCTGGACGTGCAGAACAGTTGTATAGGGAGGTATGTTTTCAGGTAGTCTTAAAGGATAAAACAAACTTTGAAATATGGGATGGGTGCGGTTTTGCACTTGGACATATATCTCTCCCATAGTGGATTGACTGGGCTCACCCTCGTCGAAAGCTCTCACGGTAAGCACATATTTATTCAACGATTCAAAGTCTAGAGGTCGTTGAAGGGACACGTCTCCAAGATAGGGATCAATCCTGAAAAGATTAAAATGTTCCTCTAGTGTGAATATTATAGATCCATTTTCACCGGTGTCTTTATCAGTCGCCAGCACTTGAAAGAGAACATCCCCTGGTTCTGTCTCCTCAGATATCATCAAGGTATGAGGAAGGTTTGATATGATAGGAGTGTTGTCATTGATATCATCTACATAGACTTTGACATAAGTAACATCTACGCGTGGTGGATTTCTCGTGTCACGAACCTCCACAGCCACATCGTACTCATCCTGTTCTTCACGATCAAAGGGAACACCAGTGGTCTGCAGTACTCCGGATGATTGCACCACTGAAAACTTATCCCTTGCATTCAGAACACGGTAGCTTAATGGTTCATTGAGGTAGCTTCCTGTGGCTCTAAGTACCGTTAAGGTTTTTATAGATTTATCGTTCTCCAGCACTGTGTCCACTTGCACTCTCTCCTCAAACTTCAGACTGCTCTTTGTCATTGCAGTGACATTAACTTTCACTAATGCAGTGTTTTTGTAGACTCCATCTGTGGCTGTAACACTGAGCTGATAATAGGATTGGATGTCTGACACGTCCTTCACTGAAATTTCTCCAGTTGACGGGTCTATCTTAAACTCATCTGTGTCATGAATTTCATACAGGACCAGTGAATCTGCATCATGGGCCATGACTTGAATGATTTTCATGTCTTTAAAAACAGGGGTCATGATGGAAGCTGTGTAAACAGGTAGGGTAAAAACCGGAGGGCAATCGTTGAAATCCAGGACACGGATGGTGACTGTGCATGGTTTGATAGCACTTAAAGGGGGTTCGCCAGAGTCCCACACTTCAACAGTGAAGATGTATTCAGGCACTGTCTCAAAGTCAAGCACAGATATCACAGAAATGGTGCCCATGCTTGGGTCTATTTTAAATATTTTCCTTGCCTTGGGCTCTTGAATTTGGAAGTGAAGCAGAGCGTTAGAGTCCTTGTCGGCATCTGAGGCCTTGATCACGAGTGGGGTGTTGTTCTCGCCCATTACCATGCTGTTTAGATGTGCAGACTCACTGATGTGGCCGAAATATCTCTCCTGAAGGAAAACAGGCTCGTTGTCATTTTCGTCTTTGATGTACACGTAAACGACAGCATCTGATGACACCCCTGCTGTATTGGATGCTCTTATTTGCAGGCGGTAAGACATGCACATCTCAAAATCGAGGGCTTTTTGAACAGACAGTAGCCCTGACTTCAAATTGATGTGAAAAGTCCCATTAGGATCACCATCTTTGATCCTGTAATTTACAGCAGATGGACAGCTAGCTGAGACAGAAAGCACTGGAGAGTTCAGAGGACTGGCTTCACTTATTTCGATGTAGTACTCATTCTGGGTGAACCTGGGAATTGTGTGTTCAGAAAGCTTCACATGGATGTTGACAGTGCACATGTTACTACGCTTGGGAAAGCCCTGGTCAGTGGCCTTCACCACAAGGTGGTACTGTTCTTGGAGGAGGTTGTCCAATGACTTGGCCACACGGATGCTTCCTGTCTCTGAATCTATGTCGAAAGCTCTCTCTGTGTTTCCTGTTTGAAAAAAAAAAGATTATTGTATAGTTACTATAATACTAAAAGTGTATATGACGTTTGTAAATTAGTGTAAATGAGTGTGTTTGCAAGCTCTTATAATAAATCAGATCAGACCAAATTCTGATGACATAACCCAATAGAGTGTCCCATAAGCATCTAGCAGAATCAAATATTGTTGCCAGGTCTGCTTATTCTATGTGACTTCTCTTATTTTGGGTTTGTTTTCATAGACTGGGGTTGTAAAATACATTTACATTTACAGCATTTAGCAGATGCCCTTATCCAGAGCGACTTACAATTCACACAGTATTACAATTCAAGCAATGGTGGGTTAAGAACCTTGCTTAAGGACCCAACTGTGGCAGCTTGGCAGAGGTGGGATTTGAACCCTTGACCATTATGTCCAGAGTCCAGTATCTTACCCAGGGTCCAGTACCTTAACTGCTAGGCTACCGCAGTCCAACAATAAATATTCTAAAAATCCCCTTACAAAGCTCCTATATCACAGTAGCTTAAAAACTCCTAGCCAGGATTTTTTGCTTAAGAATGATTCAGAGGTGAAATCAGAGCAACTCTGAGAAAGGAGAACACAAAAAACTTTTAGCATTCATTCATTGACACAGTTGATATGTATGACACATTCTTTTAAAGAGTGATAGGTTGTCACTGACAGTTTATTTACCATGATGGTAAATAATATTTGTCAAAGAGCTGTAATTGTTTGTGGGATCACACAACAGACCCAAGTCATCACTGCCGCATTGTTGCATTCTCCCGGTTGCCAAATACCTTTGTGTTGTGATGACTTTCATTTCTGGCGTTACTGCATTGTTGTGCTGGGTAGGAAATGTGGGCGCATCTCAAATAAGGTCAACCACAAACATAATTTCCGCACGTTCTAATCAGTACCATTTGATTACCTCACTTTTATTCAGTGTCTGGAGACCATATCTTCACTTTATTCTGCCTTGCCATCTTTCTGGCATTTTTAAGAGAACGACTAGACCTACTTCCATTTTTTTTTACCTTATAAGCACTTTTAGGGGTTTAAGATGCTTTATGAATGATTTTAACTTTACTACGATTTTCTCCTGACTTGAACAAGGAAATGCCCATAATTGCAAGTTTTTTCTTGGAACTTCATTACTAGGAGTAACACTTAGTTATGAATTCTGCTCTCTGGTTTCTAGTATCTCTACGAGGATCCGGCAACCCTGGACTTTTGGGGAGATGTGGAATGCTTGAAAAAAAATGAAATGAATTGTTTCATTATTAAAGTTTAAAGCTTACATCATATCCCTCTGTTAGATTATTGGCTGATTATGCAAAGTAGTAGATTATTATAGTCCTGTCAACTTGGAGTTTTTCCATTATCTAAACTCATTGATGAAATTACTGACAAAATCTGATTTTCTGATTAACAGTTAATTAAGCGCATGCAAACATACTCAATATCAGGGCTGTGCCCACCATCGGAACAGGGTAAAGGTGCCAAACTATGCCCTGGTTTTGGAAGAGATGACGTGAATGTTGGTACCCACAGTAAGCGTACTTATATACATGTCTATGAGCATGTACATATGAGCATACATATACTAATTGATGAAAAGGAGTTAGGAGCATACAGACAAAGTAGATGTGGTTACCTGAGTTAACCGTGTAGACAATTTCAGCATTACTGCCCTTGTCCTTATCCAAAGCTTTGACCCGAAGCACCTCTGTACCAACTGTAGCAAAGTTACTGATGCTTCCCTCATAATGAGTGCTCATGAATGTTGGAGTATAGTCGTTACAGTCCTCCACATGCACAATAACTTTCACAAAATTCCTTTTCACTGGGATCTCCTGATCACGAACCTGCATGATAAAATGATACTACAGGTCAGCTTCCTTGATAAATCCTCAATTCCTCAAATAAAAAAAAAAGGTGTTGTAATTAAATTAGGTTTAATGGGTGATTAATGAGTCGTCTTAATGATTTTCAATTATCAACTAGAAATGTCTTTAAATTCAAAATTTGTCATTTTGATTTGACTTATACTGCGTTAAAAAAACATTTTACCATCACGATCAGATTGTGTGTGGATATAGTTTCATAGTCCAGTGCTTCTATTAGAACCATCACTCCACTCTTTGGATCCAGATGGAAATACTTGAGGCTGTCTGGGTTAAGGCTGCTATGGATGGAGTAGGTGATCCTGCTGTTGGTGTCTGCATCCTGGGCGCTGATCTGCAGAATATCCTTCCATGGAGCTGTGTCCTCTGGAACTCTCACCGTGTACATACTCTTCAGGAACATTGGTCGATGCTCATTCATGTCAAGCACTCGGATGTATGCCTGTGCATCAAGAGGAAATCATGCCATTTTTGTATGTTTGGGAATTTCTGATGTTTTACATTGATGGCACTGCTTGACTCTTAGTATACAACGTCTGTCATTCTTTTAAAATAATGTCCTTTGGCAAAAGATTAGTTTGTAGATTATTATGTAGTAAATTCATTTTGCCTCTAGCAGTCACAATGACATGTTATATTTAAAATGTTCTACACTAATTATAGTCAAAAGATTGATCATTATTTACTAACATTTGAAGCTGTGCTCATAATATTACCTGAGTAGTTATGGTCTGAGAACCATCTGTAACAGTGACAGTGAGGTTGTAATTGGATCTTTTGCCAGCATCCAGATGCCTGGCGATCACAATACTACCAGTATTTTTCTCTATGAAGAAGTCCTGATCTTCATCGCCACCTAACAAAAGACATCAGCTCTTGGTTAGCACTTGACTCATCAAATGAGTCATCAAAAGCGCATTTGTACGTTTTTCAGCAGAACACTTAATAAACCCGTATGTTAGCATATGGCGTTAACAGCATGAAATATTATGACAATGCAGGTGGTATTCAATCAAAACTGAACCAAACAAAACCTGTTCAACAGAGGACAACGTCCAACAATTGTCTGTGACCAACCCCTTATTTGACAGTCATTCTAGCATAAAGATGACAAATATATATGATAAAGCCTTAATGAAAGCAAAAATGTGTGAACATGAGATACAGCAGGGGAACGTGAGGTACCAAGATTTCTCATAGTTGTGTACCTGAACAATCCACAATAGCTTTAAATGAAATTTTTAGACTGCATTTTGTTCTCATTTTTTTATATTACATACTCTAAATTGTAGTGATAATAATGGGGATAATGATAATAATGATAATAATACTGGGACATACCCAGTAAATAAAACCCATTAATTAAGAACTGAAATGAAAAAAAAGACTATTCTGGGATTATGTGGACCATCCTGTTTCAAGCTTTTACATCTACATGGTAAGATGTGATCAAAAATATCACTTGATTTTTCCCCTATTAGTCACAGAGTTTACAAATATACAACAATTGTTTCACGGGAAACATTTGGCAGGTTCACACACACAACAGATGTCTATATCAGTAGGGGGAAACTCATGCCTGCTTAGGCAGATGGTGTTTATTAAGAAATTTGTCTTCTGAACGCTTGCTGGTGTCATTTTAAAGAAGCTGAGGCATTGGGCCTTTGTGTTACATAGTAATCTACTCATTCTTTAAATTGATCAATTAAGCAGTGTTTGAATGGATTTACTTTTGTGAGAGGCTTTTTTATAGCTTCTAGGCCCATGACAAAAGGGGTCCAATGTTGAGCTGACTGATCATAATGAAGGTTTTCACACACTATCAGGGAAAATACAGTGTTTGAAGTTGTCTCTTTTGGTTTCCAATCAACATATAATTGGATTCTCTAAAGCTAATGGCAAAAGTACACATTTAAGAATATGATACAGAAAAAGTCTTGTTCATTTGTACGTACACATATTACATGTTAATTCATTAGACATGACTCATAATGGATCAACTGCATGCACATGCATAAAATCCCACTGTGATCAATAATGACTGTACAGCCTTAGGAAAGGTATTATAGTGTTTCACATCTCCAGTGAATGTGAGCTTGTGTTATGTCGCAGTAAGTCTGTGTTTTAGGATTGAAACATGTACACAGCATACCTTCAGTTTACCAGCACAGACACAATTAACAGGCTGGTCCCTGGCAGTTCTTAATTTCTGGCTGCTGACAATCATCCACTATCACAATCTAATCCATAGATGGTTGGATTCAAACTAGGAACATGAGGAGCAGTGAAGGTCAAGACAAACCACATACTGGGAGGACAGCACTGGTCTCCCTGACACTAGGAACTATCGACCAGATTGGCTGGTCATCTGAGAAAGTATGGCGAGCTGGAGTTCTGCCCCTTGGATTAGGTTTTATAGCAGGGCAAATACCTACAGCTACCCTCCCAACAACACATGGGCTCTTCACTGGGTGGTCCAGTTGAGCTTACATGCTGTATTTTAGACAAGACCTTTGTAGCACATACAGGATAATACAAGGGTACCTGGACAATAAAATTTGAGTAATATAAATAAAAAAATGCATTGTGAATCTTTTATGTATTCTGTCATTTTTTTGGAGGTTTTTTGCTTTATGGTGTCATTTTATAACTACTCCACAATCTAAGTATTGAAAAAAACTGTCATTTGTAAACTGATGTTTCTTTTGTGAAAACATCATGATCTTATAATCTCTGAAGAAGTGCTTGTTTTTCGTTTCGAACCTTAATTCAAGCTACTAAAGCTACTAAGTTTTTTTTCAAAGAATGCTAAGCTTTATTCTTAGTATAGCTGATGCATTGTTTCTTAAAAGGCCACCTGTCAGTGAAAAAAGGATGGTTTATATTAATCGTTGTTTTAGTCAAAACATACCTTGTTATTAAATGTGATCTTTATTGTTTATGTATGTCATTCATTCTAGGAATCAAGAAAATAACTGCCCGTCTTGAATAAAGATGAATAACAGGATCAAATTGCAAGTCTTTGTATTTTGCATACATTTTATTAGTCTAAATCTCCTGGCATCAGTATATACCGTATATATTCTGGCTGATGCTTTGTTATAAAGTATTGTCAATAAGACTCTGATTCGCCCCATAATCCTTCAAAAGCTTTACTCTCATTTTCTAAAAGTAATAAATGCCCCTTAAAGACTCTGAAGTTGTTTTTGCTTTGCCTGTGCTGGCAGACGTTGGTGGGACAGGATTACCTCATATAAAACACTGGACTTTGTTCTTGCCAGATTGTCTTATATACAGTTATTTGGCCAAACTTCACCAACCACAGCTGGTGCCCTTGAGCAAAAATATTAAACTGCTATTCCTCAACTGCTCGGCTTAATTGTCGCTCTGGATAAAGGGCATTCTAAACATTTTGTAAATATAAATTGAAACATATAACCCAGTACTTACCAACAATGTCGAACCAGAGAAGACTTGATGTAATCTCTGTGCTTATGATTCCCACCATGTGAGTGACGGGATCTGTTTCCATAACAGCAAAAGTGAAGTGGTCCTCATCAAAATCCAGCGGTGCCGAACTGGGTTCTGGCTGTGGCAGCCATTCCACATCTAGACGTGACTTAGACATTCTCGGAGGACTGCCTTGGTCTGTGGCTTTTATCTGGAAATACACAGAAATTATTGTGTTACTTGTATTTGATTTCCTGCTTGTATGCCAGTTCTCAGTCTACATGTATAGCAGCATAAGGGAAAGGTCACCAGGGCCGTTTATTGTCAAGACTTAATTGGACTCTGGCAACCTTGGAAACATCACGAGGCTAGCAAAATGGCTATCAAACACTTTGTGGAGACTCTAGAACACAGCATATACTTGAGGGAATTAATAATTGATTATTAATTGATTATTATCGAAAAAATGTATTATTTAACATTAAAGTTTAAAGTTTACTGCACACATTTATGAAAAAATAATTGGATTATTGTCCAATTATTGAATGACTAACATAAACCCAAAGGTTCCCAATTATCTGCTTACTCAAGTGCATGTATAATCTTTTACTAGATTAAACAAAATAGATTTTCTACAGTTATTATTATTAAGGATTAGGATTATAAATACATATAAACTTTAATGTGTGAACAGATTTGTGAATATTTGGTTGAAAGGCTATACATGTAACGTATGCAGTGATACTCAGGTATTAGATGGTTATAGATCATATTTTGCTTGGCAGGGTGAAATTAGCAGAGCACTCTCATCTAGAGCATAGAAAGCCAAAAGCAGTATTTGAATTTTGTAATTCGTACATTTAGGATGTTGTAGTTCCCCTGTCTGAAATCTCCTGTGGCAGTGACCACGCCTGTGGTGGGGTGGATATTGAATCGTCCCTCCATAGTGTCCTCCAGGCTGTAGGTTATCATGCCATTGAATCCCTCATCATCATCACGTGCGATCATCCTGTAAACCTCCTGGGCTTGCACCATGTCCTGACGTTCAGGTAGTTTGACTTGGAAGAGTTTATAACTGAACTGAGGGCTGTTATCATTCTCATCCAGCACCTGTATGACCACTGTGGCTGTGGAGCGCAGAGGAGGTGCCCCGCTATCAGATACAATCACCTACGCAAACAGGAATAACAGCAGGATTATGTTTCAGAAGAGTGTACCCACATGCTGCATCTGCATGCTTTATCATGGAACTGATTCTATAAGTACTTAGTTTTCAGTAAGAAGTGTTTTTTGTTATATCAATAGTCGTTTGTAGGCTGGTAAATATTAAGCGTTTTGATCCTTATCAATCTCTATCCTCCAATACTGTTCTTGAACAAAAATGTTCAATTACAATGAAAGTGAACGGTATATGTGAAATATATTTTCTTTAAAAAGTATTACACATCCATATAAGAAAACAATATAAGCATTAAAAAGCATTTATTATTGTGTATGAATTCAATAAGCACAAAAAAAATACAATAAACAAAAAAGCAAAAAAAAATCTATACAATACAACTAATATATTAAATTAGTAATGAGCAAAACCTAATATATGAGTTGTTTACGATTTTGCTCCCTGTTGGATAAAATGTGCTATATATGGTATGTAGAATTTAGTGAATAGTGATTAGGGGACCCTTCCTGACACAGTCCATAACTATGGTTACTTCAGATAGTAACTGTGGTGGTCTAGTGATTACTATGTACTGTACTATGGACCAGAAGGTCCAGGGTTCAAATCCCACCTCTGCCACAGTTGAGTCCCTGAGCAAGGCCCATAACCCACAATTGCTTGGATTGTAAGACTGTACTAAATGTACGTCGCTCTGGATAAGGGCGTCTGCTAAATGCTGTAAATATAAATGTAAAGATAGTCCAGTAATGGAAATGTAATTAACAGCATTAATTATTCGTTTGAGTTCATTATGTTTTAATTATGCTATTAACTCACTGTCATTTTGAGAGTCAGAAAGTTTGAGTATTTTCAGCTCTATATCTTTAGAAAAAGGAACTAGTGGAACTAGTTCAGTAGCATCATTTTACCTATTTTCTGATTGCAAGAGTCACCTTATTTACCTTATCTATTCAAATTAATTAACAATAATTATGTAAATGATTATTTGAACATTTGAGTTATAACATACATACATAACAGTAAGTGTTGATGTTACTTTAATATATATTGTAATTGAAAGTCTGATTTTTTGTTTATTAAAAATATTCTATTCATTAAAATATTCTCTTCTTAAGTAACTATAATAGTTTCAGTTTATATTTTGGTACATGTAAATGTAGAAAAGGTTTAGAAAAAATACTTAAATAGTTATTTTAATTTGGAACAAATTTATTAATTTAATCTTCAAAAAATGACATGCTACAATGTTAACTGAACGAAATGAGAATTGCTCAGCAATGGGTTTCCCAGTGCCATAAATTAAAATAAGCATGGGAGCTCACCTCTATAATGTGTTCTGGTTTTTGTTCACGGTCCAGGGCTGAGAGAGTGCTGATGACACCTAAGCAAACAGAAAAAAAAACAGACAGGCTAATCAATAAGGAATAGCACACCTGTTTGTGGACCTCAGAATGAAGGTCACACTCTCAATTCCCAGTTTTACTTTTAGTGTTTATATAGCTCTGCTGTTTACACAAGACTAACCACTTGGCCATAGTTGTTCTCCAGCCACTGGCTAGGAGTTGAGGAGTTGTCAAAGGACTAAAATCTCTCTAGCTGCCAAGAAATTAATAAGCTCTTTTGTTAGCTAACATGGTTGCTGTAAGATCTGCAATGTGCCAAGAATTATGCTTCTTCTTGAGCAGTCATAGTGGACCTGATCCATGTATTAAATATGGCTGAGATTCTACACCGGATGCCCTTAAATTAAATCTGCCCTGCCATTAAAGTTTGGGACCTGCATGGAAAACAATGGCTGGTTACTCACATTGGGATATTTAAAAATATATTCATTTATTTATTTATTTATTCATTATCTTCTGCTTAATCGACACTAGGTCACGGGCCAGCTTGGCAACTTGGCAACTCTGGGTGCAAGAGCAGGAACAACCCTAGACAGGCCCAACCCATCGTAGGGCACACACACACACACACACACAGTCAGACACTAAGAGACACCAATTAACCTAACACACATGTCTTTGTACTGTGGGAGGAAACCGGAGTACCTGGAGTAAACCAACACAGACATGGGGAGGACATGCAGACTCCACACAGAAAGGACCCAGGCTGCTCCACCCTGGGAAGAACCAGGGACCTTCTTGCTGTGAGTGGTGCTACCCACCAAGCCACTGTGCTGCTCATTAAAAAATATATTGTTCCCAAAATGTAAAGGATATTTCATTATGGGATATTTCATTTATGAATAATTTTTGTGAGCAGTATACTAATGTACCTAAACAAGATGGGAGAAATGCAGACTACCTAGAGAAAACTGTGTGGGAGTCGAGAAGGAGAAATGAACAAAGGGTTTCTATAGCACTAAAACGGCAGAAATAACTATTTGCACTACTGTGCCACCCAGATGTGCCAACAGTTGATACAGGCTAAAAAAAAAGCCTGTGTTCTTTAAATAAGAAAACCTATTATTTCCAACTGTGAAATCATTGGGAAAGCGAGTCTTAAGCCACAACAGCAGATTTCTGGACAGATAAAATCCAGAGTCACCAGAATTTTAATGGCATGGCAATAAAATTTCAAGCTGTTATTCCTGGAGGGTGAGGGAGCAACCATCCTCAGGGTGCCTCTGCTTTTACAGCATTCTAAACAAACCCAGCTGGCTTTGGGACTATTTATGCAGGTGTCATTTTAGAAAGTGTGCTTTTAGCATTAATGTCCACCTGAGTGTTTCATCATACGCAACACCAAATTATATGAAGGAGTAAGTTCACTCTAAGCTGCAGTTTTAGCTAAATCTGGGTATAACATTAAGACACACCAGGCTCCTTAGTACAACCATAAAGATTAGCCTAAAACATTTCTCGTTGCTGTAAGCCAGCTCCAAGGAATAGAAGCTCTGGTTCCGATCCACCCTGGATTTGTTTGGTGTTTGGCAATTCCACCTATTACTCTTATGTTAAACAAAACGGTTTTGCTACACTAAGCTGTTAAGGCAGTTAGCTTAGTCACACTGCTCTCTGTGGAAATGACTCATCTAGGCCCTGTTCTAACATGGGCATGCTACAGAATGCCAGTGCATCTTGCCAGGGAAACAGATCTGAACAAGACAGCAGTAAAATACATTTTAAAAGTTGTTGGTCTTGCTGCCATGAGTACAGATTTGTGTCATTATTATTCTTTGACACGGTTTGATAAGGGTAATACATTTTTTACAGTAGATATTAACATTTGTTAGCTGATTACTGATGTTTGTCCAAGTATTTTTGTTTAGGAAATATAAATGTGTTCTGGTTGGTGTTATAATTAACATTTAGTGCACGGCTTTCCTGGCTTCCTGAAGAAAAAACTTTTACAGAGCAGATTGTATTGTAAAATACAGTTTTATATTTCAAACACACCACTATCAGATATACCATTTAGCCTGCTGAGATTGAGCTCTTTGAGATTAAAAGAGTGGCCACCGTGTGCTCAAATTTTCCTATGAAATCAGTAACTGTCAGTAAACGTAAATATAGAGTATTACCATTGCAGTTATTACTCAGTGTTGTAGAGCGTTTGAACTACAATGCCGGCAGCACTAGAATTTTCATCTCACGAAAGATCATCTTGACACGAGCAGTGGGTTGTAATTTAGGCCTACACTTAAGCATGACTATTGTCATGTCACCTTTGTAGAGTACGAGTAATATTTGTGATGTCCCTGTTAGACTGGGGTGGAGCTGATAAAACAACAACCACCTGAGTAACTGTGAACTGACATGTACAAGCTTGTGATGCAGGTTAATGTTGTTCTAGATTTCCAAAAGGCACTTCAAAGACCCTGACTAAACTATGGTTAAAGATATGGTGCAGTGAAACATGACGGTGCTTCGGGGTCATGCATTAAGAATTTCTTTAGAATGAGAGTTTTTGAGTGCTGTAATTATTTAGTTTGTGTTCCTCTTGCAGCATACCTTGGTTACACCTAGCCTATGCCTGAACTTGTTCAGACTGTGACAGGTTGCTACTGCTTGCTGTCTGTCTCACAATTTACAGTTTCTGCCACATCAAATGAAGTATGCGTCAAGGCAAATGCTTATGATACAAACAACCTCAGTAGCTCACATATAAAGTGAAGGACCATTATGTAAAGTACCTGTCTTTGGGTTGATGCTGAAAAATGTGCGCTGAGAATCCAATATTTGGAAAGTCAGCTTCCCCTCAGAGGAAGTGTCTGCATCTGTGGCGGCCACTTTCAACACAGATTTGTCCTTGGGCAAATTTTCTTGGATTCGCGCAAAGTAGATAGGTTCGGTGAGCTCGGGAGGATTGTCGTTTATATCCAAAACCTCAATGTACACTTCAGTCCAGGACTCCAGAGGAAATGTGCCCAGATCAGTGGCATACACGGTCAGCCAATAGTGTGGCACAGACTCTCTGTCCAGTGTGTCTGCCACCTGAATCACACCTGCAACAGGGAATCATTAATATATAATTTATCAAGGTGTAGTACAATCCAGATCATAAAGATTTGTATGCAAAACGAGTAAGAACAATTGTTGTAATGATCCCTTGACAATTGAGTCTTATTTTTTAAACTGCATATAAAATCATGTCCTTTGAAATGCTATATGGTACAGCATAGGAGCAAAGATGTGACTTTGTTGCCCAACTGTACTGTAATATCTTCAAAATAAATCAGGTGTATAATTTACACACTGTAAAATTAAACTTTTTCTTACTTTACTCATTAGTAAAATTATTCTGTGTTTATGTGCTTTAAACCTTAATTTTTTAATCTCCCAAATGTGCAAAACAGGCACAGATAAGGTTGCTCAAAATAAAAAATATGGGTTAAATCATAGAATAAGTTATTGTTTTTGCAGTGCAGCTTGAGGCTACTTTTTAGATTTGTCAGCATACCAGCAGGTAGAATAAAATAATGAAATAAATTATTTGCCTGATTTTATATTTAAAAATAATATCAAATCCATATTTTCATTTAAAATGTGGTCAAGACATTTGAGATGTTGACATAATTATGTTGACAACACAAAATAGTGCTATGCAAAAGTCTTAGGCCACCAGCCACCATTAGTCATGTATTTGTTTTATTTAACATTGCTATCAGCATAAACACGGTTATATCTATACATAAAGTTATCTCAAGACTAGTCACATATGTATTCTCAAATCAATGCCAATGTAGGGTAATCAATAAACATAATAACAAAGGTGAAAAAGGTGTACCCAGAGTAAATGGAAGTGACCCAGGCCAATACACTCTGGGATTGAACCCAGGACCTTCTTGCTGTGAGGCAGCAGTGCTACCCACCAAGCTGCCCACCATTCGATATGTTGTTTTAGGTTTGACAAACATGGCATATAGTCAATGACTGGACCCAAAAATGTGTTGGATTAACTTTTGCACATTGCTCTACCATTTCAAAGACTTATATAGACCAAGTGTCTGATTAAAACAAGAGCATTGTCACAGTCACAGTGTAGCATTTAGGCTTTAAACTAACCTGTTTCTTCATCAATGGTAAAAACTCCTTGTCCTGTCCCATCACGAATGTAGTATCTGACTACACCATCTCTGCCCAAATCATTGTCAAATGCTGTAAGGGTCAGGACTGAAGTACCTATTTTTGCATCCTCTATTACTGAAGCATTGTGTACAAATGAGGTGAAAACTGGCTTATTCAAATTTTCATTGACGTCCAGCACTTCGACCTCTATGAAACACGATGATGACAGAGATCTTGGCTTTCCATGGTCCACAGCCCGAGCGGTTAGATTATACAGCGACTTTCTCTCAAAGTCCAGTTCCTTTTCAAGCGTGAGCAAGCCTGTGAAGGTATCAAGGAAAAAGGTGCCTGCTTCGTTGTTCTTTAGATTATAGCTTATAAGGCCTCCACTTCCCAAATCTAGGTCGTAGCTTTCAACCCATAACAGTGCTGTGCCTGGAGGGGCATCTTCAGGGACTTTAATTCTGTAGACCTTGGGTACAAATAAAGGTGGATTATCGTTGATATCTTCAAGCACAACTACTAGATCTGCTGTTGAGATAAGCTGAGGGTCCACTTTTGCTTGATCCGAGGCTTCAATCTTTAAGTCATACCTGCTGTGGGTCTCTCTATCCAAACGTCCAGTCACCCTAACTTCACCAGAGGTTTCATCAAGTTTGAATAATTCAGTAAACGTTAGGAGGGAATATTTGACGATGCCGTTGTCATCCAGATCATAATCCACTGCGTGAACTTTGTAGATGCTTTTGTCACTCTCTATGTTTTCAGGTATTCTCAAAACATATCTTGGTTGAGAAAATATTGGAGCATTGTCGTTTACATCCAATACATTGACAGCAAGAAATTTCCATGCAGATGTTTGGGGGGTACCCAAGTCATACACAGTTATGTTCAGAATAAAGAATGCTTTGGTTTCTCTGTCTAATGCACAGACTAGCTGCAGTTCTCCTGTGTTCATATCAATTGAGAAGCATCCATCCTCATTCCCACTGGAAATGGCATAAACAAGCCTGCCGTTAAAGCCACTGTCATTATCAGTGGCATTAAAGTGTAGTATGGTTGTTTTGAGAGCAAAGTCTTCCCTGATGTCAATTGTGCTTGGGATGTCAAGAGCAAACTTAGGAAAGTGACGATTGATAATATGGACATCAGAGAAGGGTTCATCATCTGAGGCAGAGAGAACAGGCTTGATAGATTCAATGAGCTTTTCTGTTAGCTGTTTGAACACATCTGTTTCCTCACAGTGTGCTACGGCTTCCGTTCCCTCACCTGTGACATTCAGAGTGAGAGTTGTGGGGTCACTGCTATATTTGCCATCAGATGCTGTTATTTTCAGAGCATAAAATGGACTTTCTGTCTTTAAGAGGTCCTTAGGGAAGGCCTTAGCCAGAACAATTTTGCCAGAAACAGGGTCGATTACAAATAGTCCGTCCTCATTTCCTGAATCGATTCTGTAACGTAGTTGCTCCAGCTCATCCAGATCAACTGCAGTAATTACTGCAATAGTCTCTCCTACTTTGAAGTTCCTAGGTATGGATGTGTTGCATTTCACTTTTTCAAAGAGTGGAATATTGTCATTGATGTTGGTCATGGTGATGGTCACAGCACATTCACTGACGTGACTAAACGGACTTCCGCTATCTGAAGCCCAGACTCGGAGGTGGTACCACCTCTTCATGAGCTCATAGTCTAATTCTTTGGAGGTAGAAATGACTCCTGTCAGTGGATCAATGACAAAAGGAAGTGGCTCTGTGTTTGCAATGGCATAGGTAACAAAACCGTTGTTATCCCTGTCCACATCAATCGCGGAGACACTTAGGACGCTAGTTCCTATTGGAACATTTTCAGGCAGAGTGGCCTGGTATGAGGGCGCAATAAATCTAGGAGCGTTGTCATTCTCATCAGTTATATCGACGATGACATGGGCTTCAGCTACATTGGGATTTACTACAACATCAAATTCATAGCGAGACTTTTTTTCGAAGTCAGCCATTTCAGAAGTAACAATAATTCCAGTTTTTGAATTTATTTTGAATATAAGATTATCTGACTTGTTTTTTATGTGATAGGTGACATTTGGTACACTGGGTTGCACAGATACTTTAAGCACATGAGTTTTGGGAGGGGAGAATTCACTGAGACTGACTTCATATAGTTTTTGCTCAAATGAAAATGATATAACTGAAGGACAAGGAATATGGATGTTCATAACTGGAGTTAGCAAAGGGGGGTTACTATTGTCCCTTGCTTGAAGGGAGATATTCATCCCAGGCACATTTTTTGACCAGTTAATCCATTTTGTTGAAACCACTTGAAAGTCATTAGCCCAGAAGCCAGATGGAATAACCTCAAAATGCCTCTCTGGATCTCCTGAAGCTATACTGAGAGTGGAAACCTTTGCTTTTGCGTAGGGCTCTAGCTTGACATCAATGGATATTCTTTCAGTGTTGATAACAGAATCATGTCCAGGTATGGGTAAGATGAGAGTAAAATTTTCCATCGCCCTTTCAATCGTCACAACAACTTTGGCAGTGTTTCCAAACTTCTGCACCCCAGAAATTTTCTTGGTCCTATCCTCTGCCAAAATAGTTAGTTCATACCTATCTCTGAGACTGGCATTAAGCCTTTTAACCAGTGTGACTGTGCCCATGAAAGGATCCACTGCAAATGGATGAGATCTAGTGGTGAAGGAGTAATAAAACTCAGCGTTGCTGCCAATATCGGCATCCGTCGCGCTCACTCTCACCACGCTCGATTTCACCGGAGTGTCCTCTCTGATTGCCACATTGTAGGAGGCAGGGTAGAACAGTGGTTTTAGGTCATTTGTATCAAGCACTTGGATCAATACTTTTGTTCTGGTTTGGTACTCATAGGTGCTTTCTGTAGCCTCAACAGTCAGTGTGTAGGCATCTCGGACCTCTCGGTTGAGTAGAACAGGAGATAGTGAGTTACCACTACCAGTTGATATTCTCAAGTAGCTGAAATCCCCCACGTTTAGTTCCTCAGCTTTGAAAAGGCCATCTTCATCACCAGCGACAAGTTTGTACTTGATTTTCCAGAAAGGATCAGAAACTATTATGCCCATTCGAACAGTGCTCTCCACGTAGGTCCTGGGAGCTGAGTTTTCATTAATGGTGGCATTATATAAGTGATGGGTGAACCTTAGAGGAGAGCTGTCCTTTTCCAGGCTCCTCTGACATCTGGCTATGTGTAGCAGAACTGCTATAATAGTAAGCAATTTTGCCCTGTTTGTCAAGGCCATTCTTATCGCTCCACATGGACCCTCAGACCTAAAGAAAGAGAGAGGAAATGTATGTAATTTATGGATATCTTGATTTGAAATGGATCTAATAGCTTGTCAGATCTTGGCTTGGTAATACACCTTATTGGAAGATATATCGTTACAGAGATTAATACTTAATGTAGGCCTAATATACAAGTGTTGTCAATTATTTATTATACATAGCACTTATGCCACACACAGACCGCATGTCTCTATTGCCAAGTGAAAGCCCACAGGTAGGTATTTGCTATCCTGTTCTGACATGCCTTTACAACAGCTCATATACTGTGAGTGTGTTTGTGAGGCACCTTTGCGTTCTTTAAGACACATATGTTCTCTTTAAGCCTATGTTATACCGCGCTAATTTTACTGTCTGCCATGAAAAAACGTAATATATTATTTCAGTCTGTTTTCAATGGTGAAAAGGGTCATTCTCATTATTTTAATTATTTAGATTGGACATAAACAGGGAAAATTATGCTGATTTATGAGATATTTTCCCTTCTTAGACATTAAAGGAGGACATAATACATTATCTAAGTAAAATGTTTGGTCATTGAGTGAGAATTTTCTCCACCGTAACAAATTAGAAGCAAAACTACAGTGTTTTTTTTCATTTAGGCATACTTTATGTAATATCAAAATGAATAATATTAACCTCTTAATAAGATTAGCATGCTTCCACGCTGCTTTTAGCTGTTTTAATGTTAGTACACACAGCATTTTGTGGTTGAAACTGTGAACCCCCACAGGCAAAAGCAAGTTTGAGATCATATCTGTGTCTAACAGGATGTGTCATGTGTTCTTGCTCCAAGTCCCAGGTCTACAGTATCAGCTACCTGTAGCCACATGCTCAGACCATTGGCTTAACACTGTGGATCATGTTTCATAATGAGGACAGAAATGTATTAATAAAATCATTATGGTGCTGATCCATATAAGGTAGTCCATATAAGATTTCATTCTTTTCAATTCTGTCCACTCTAAATTTATCTCAGTCTACCCATCTGTAAATATGCATACTTATAAAAACAAGTATATGTGCTCTGTTCATATGTGTTTAGTTACGCCAAAATGTTTGTAAGAATAACAGGGGCAACTGTAATAAATTAATATTAAAACAAGTTCTTTGATTAAGCTGTAAAAAGCCTAGTTCATGTTACTTATCGTCATTAGTCACTTAAGTGTAGTCATTACCTTTAATAGTAATGCAGTAAATTACAATCAACTAACAAAGCCTTAAATGCACCCCTACCCAGCGGTGGTCTGATTTACCAAGAACGCTCCAGAGAATGGACATTTCATGAATGGCTTACCTCACATGAAGTCAGCCCCAAGAACTCAGCTGTTACTGTCAGGATAATTACTGACCCTTTATAGCGTAGTGGAAATGTGTTTCTTGCCCACATTGGCGTAAAAATGTTATGTGTGGACTGGAATGATGATGAAAAAAGAGAATGTAAGTTCAAGCCATCAGCGGCAAGGTTATCTAGGGGCAGTTCAGGGCATTTTAAACTTGTATATAGATCAAATTGCTCTGTCAGATGCCGATTTGTTATCTAGCATGCATTCTTTTTGCACCCCTGTGCTATATTTTACAGAAATGTCTTTGAAGATTATCTGTCCCCTTTCTCAGATAAGCGACTACAATCTTCAGTAAGGTCTCTTTCCTAAAATGCATTCTTAAAAACAATAGTACATTAGAATGTGAGAAGTTTAAAATATATTGTAGATAGTTAGTTCTGTAGCTACTTCTTGGTGGTGGAAATCTAAATGAACAAAACATTGTTGCAACTCTTTACAGTACTCTCTGAAAAGAATTATATTGTCAGGAAAAGCAGCACAAACCAGCTTAACGGCAAAGATATTAAAAGTAACTGCCCAGGAAACATACCTGAGGTCCAGAGTGGCAACTCCTCATGAACCTTTCCTCCAAATTCCTATAAATTTGGAAAGTACAGATTCCAGTGTGGTGTACAAAGTTGCTGCAGTTTGTCCATACTGTAAATATATATTTTTTGTTATTATTCTTTTAAACCCAGTTCTAGTGTTGGTTCCACTGACTGATATGTTTTAACATATGAGTAAATGGTGACTAATGCCGTGCTGGTGAGACACCTTGTTCCCCCTTCCAAAATTTGTCCCGCCCTCCACCTTACACCCTCCTCCCTTTTCCAACACTCAGCCAGAAAGCCATGCACGCCTGTCCAACTCTCTTGGTTTAGTTCCCTGTTTTTCCCGCGTCTGCATTCAGGATTTTGGCCTCAAAATTGACAAATTGCAGTTTTGCAGGATAAAACTCTTGTCACATTCTTTATTACATTAATGCATACCCACTTGAATGCTGTTGTTTGTTCTTTAGGGTTCTTTAGAGAGCTTTAAGTCTCCCAAATACATGAGTTTGTTTTGTAAAAACCTGTAAATGGGACTTTTAGCCAGTGGATACCGGGATCCTGTTTGCTTTTAAAAAAAACCTTCTGTTTGAGTTTATATAATTAACATTAAACAAAGTCGGTAATATAAGTAACAAATCACAGACATAAAGCCGTTCCAACTGATACTAAAGAGTAATTAGCCTTTATTGGTTCCCAAGCTACAGCTTACACCCTAAAGCAAATTAGCTTTTGTTTGATTGTTGTGTAAACAAAGACCACTTCTACTGCTTGGTTTAGCTGCTCTGTATTGTGTGTGGGGCTGAAAGCAGGTTTTTACATACTACCAGCTTTGAGCCCTAGCTCCAGGGGTTTTATAGGATCATTTTATCTACAACAAACTCTAACCCCACTCATTGAAATATCTGATAACTGACCATGTTTGTGAAATGAATCATTTGGTCACAGATAGTCACAATAATGGCCAAAGTACAGCTTGATGCCTCTTGACTATATGAGGAGTATCAGGAAGCACAATCACACAGGAACAGAAAATCACAAAAGAGATCTTAATATCACTAGTTTCTCCTAGAAAACAATGAGATCAAATGGACAGAAGCAATGAGACTTTTACATCTTCTTACGTAAGACTTCTGACTTTTAAGGCTTCTGTCTCTCAGGATTTTCTGACGAATAAAAAGACTCCAGTAATCTGACATGTCTCCCCTTGAGCATCAGCAGGAAACTCACACTGTGCTCAGATATTCCAGCATCTTAATTGTCATGATTAACTGCTGCTAAAAGCAGTGAGCTTTTTGAAGAAAACAAATCTCAAACATAAATCTTAAACACTTCACATCCATACCAACTTAGAAGGTGTCTTTGATTTAAATATAAGTTTGTTTATTAGTTTATTTACTTGACATCACATGAGAATAACTGGGTATTCAAGCATGTTTGAACACCTACATTGCGGAGAAACACATGTCATTAGTGTGAAGGATGAAAAAACCTACCTTGATCACACTCACATGAACACAAACAAGAAGCATAGAGCCCGAATAGAATATCAAACCTGTGATCTTTAAAGCTCTTTGCATGACCATGCCATCCAGTTTAATTTATACTTCCTTTGGATATATTAAGCTAAGCTATATTTCCTAATAAAATACATAAAGTGCTTTATTTGGTTTGTCTCCTCATTGCAATTGTATTCATTCTCTTTATATGAATGTTTTGTCTTGGAACTTTTTAATCGCATTATAGTTCTCACACTAAACCAATCAAATCAGGCTGATATTATCACATTTATGGATAGAAATGAACATGAGCACATGGGCCCAGCGAGAAATGGAGCAGGCATGGCCCAGAAATAAGACTCAACAGAAGGTGGGCATTGGGCCACTGGCAGCAGGTGGACTTTGCAGAAGTGCACTTTAAAGACACAATGAAAAATGTGTCACCCTCAGGGCATAACAGGAAGACTAAAAAAAAGAGCGAGGTCTGCATCTTTCTGCACTTTTTGCACTGCTTTTCAATCAAGAAATTATTTGCAGAGGATTATCCACTGTTTTCAAAGTGCAAGTCTGGCAGTGTTCTTTCTTGTCTGTTGTTGCTCCATGATTTGAACTTCTTAAATGATTAGCTTCAGACACAGTTTTATGGATAAACCGTCAATCTCAAAACCCAATGTTTAGACACAGAGTCATTTTTTAATAGCGGTAACTGAGAAGATCATTGTTTGGTATCAATAAAAGCATTCTGTGAATTTCAAAGAACAGCGTTGTTTGAAAGATATGCACACTCTCACTCTCGACCTCAGTCAGGTGTTCAGACATGCCTTCCCATTCATTATGCCTTTTCCTTTCTCAGGGCTGGCATGATCAGTTTGGCAATGACTATACCATTCATTTTAATGGCTTAAATGTAAGACCATATTTGTTTTTCCTGCTCGTGGGAGATCATCTGTGGGATTAACATGATCAAGCAGCAAACCTTTAACCAATGAACCTTCTTTGTTTAAAGAAGCACATGCAATGATCTTACCAAAGTAATGGTCAAGATAACATAATAAAGAAAAGGAACTTCTTTGAATCATGCCAGAAGCTAAGAACTTGTTGTGGAAAAGTTTTTTTGTAGAATTTGGTATTTTTACAAGCAAGATTTGACTAAACATTTTGATTGGTTAATCAATATTGCAGCTGTAAGGGATACAGGGGAAAAATGGCTTCTTCAATTTCGGTAAAATGCACTATTGTCACTATTATATTGCGTTGCGCTGTTTGTTCATGAATTTCAAACTCCTGGAGAAGATCTCCCCAATCTGACCTGATTGGAAACCCTTGGCACAGAGCTAACTGACATTCAGTGATGCAAATTCATTCAGACACATGCATGTCACAAATATAAGTTCTTTCGTAATGGTGTCTGGAATATTTACTTGGCAAATGTTAGTTCCCATAATATCAATTAAGCATTGTTTAAAAGCCACATCCTGTCAGTATAGTTGCTGACCATATCCATTCCTTTATGATTAAAGTGTACCCTCTTCTCCTGGCTTCTTCCAGTAAGATGGGTTCACTGTATTCAATTAGCCGCCCCAGTCACCACCTCTACAATAGTGCACCTTTGGGATGTGGTGGAATGGGAGATTCAGAAACTGCATTATATCAGTATGGACAAAAATCTCTGAAGAATGTTTCCAGCACCTTGTTGAATCTATTCCAGTTCTGAAGGCATAAGGGGGCCCATCCCTATATTAGCAAGGCGTAACTAATAAAGTGGCCGGTGAGGGTATGTAGGCGTACAATAAAATTAATTGATTATTCTAATTATTAATACATACATCCCTTTGCCACTATGACAACAATAGCACTCCATTGCCAATGTTTATGCATGGTAATTGCACAAGCATTTCAAATTAATTGAATTATTACATATTAATACACTTATTAGAAACGGTTGTGAATGAAACCAATCACTAACATTACACCAATGAACAGTCACAAGCAAACCTGTCAAGTTTTGGATTTAAAAATAATAATAAATTTCCCCCACACGCTTCGAGCCGTCCCACCAACCCAACCGAGGTTCAGTATCCTTTACATTTTAAGACAGGTTTACAAGAAATCTAAAATAACCACCTGTAAACCACTTACAAACTCCAATGAGATGATCAGAATCTGATAGACCTACCTTTGTTGACACTGAATTGCTGTGGACATTCCTACATATGTAATTCTTATAATACAGCCTAAATGAAAACATTTATTTATTTAATATATTTTCAGCATACAATATACACATTGTTTTTCTTAAAGTGAAACACATTTTTAGTATCTCATGTTCACTCGTGGTTCTCTGGCATTCCCTGACTTATTATACAGAATTCTTCCAGACTTTGCATCTTTTAACACTTTTTTAGAAAGAGTGAATTTGTGGGCGGGGCCAGAGTGGTTAATTTTACGTGAGAGTAAAGTGCAAACAGTTCTGTCTAATAACATCCTATTTTCTGTAGCAATCTTTCTCACCAGTTCTTGCAAGGTTAGTGACATTTCAGTTTGGAGAGGCACAGGAATGTTTTTTAAAATTATAATATAACTCAGGAAATTTACAATAAAATACTAATACAGGAGGACGGCGAGAAATAGGGGTGAAATACGGTAGTTTGTCAGCCAAAACGGGAGACTTTACAGGTATGCACAAGGTCTCTAGGGCCTTTTTAATCAGTTCTAAAGGATAACGAAAACAGGTATTTATCTTTCTCTCTCTTGTCTTTTTCCATTTACATAATATTTCCTAGGCTCTCAACTGTCTTGTCAGAGTGATTAAATGATCGATTGAGGCCCACAGCTGTCAGCATCAAGTGAACACAACCTGACCAAATGGCAAACCACTGTCCTCTTGACAGTTGAACATGGATCATTATCAGTATCAGGGTCAAAATATTCCTAAATACCCTTAAGTGCTTTTCTGTTCTTTCATTTCTCTTATTTAAACTTAAAAAATATAGAATCCAGCTGCAGTCAACATTTATTATGAATAGAACTGATTAGTATGGCTTTCCCATGGCTGTTCTATGCTTGTTTAAGCATGAGAAATGGCAAATAGAAAGCAGAGACAGAAAATGAGAGAGCCTTTACTCTATTCAGCATAGAATCCATATTAATACCTTTTTTACTGTGGGATAAAGGAATAATCAGGACATGCCAGGACATTTCTATATTTGCCTGGGATATTTGCTACACAAATGCGGATCATACTGTGTCATCAGATAAATGTGGTTAGCATGTAATGTAAATATGATTTCACCCATGCCCGGCTTTATTTTGTCAAGCTGTCACATACAGTATAATTAAGCAAACTTCAAAAAGACACGTGGCGCATCAAAAAGTGCGGCACTGACTAGTCTGGTTAGATTAACTCTATACATTTTTATGAAAATGTAAGGGCAAATAAAGCACAAGACGTGTTCAAATATGCCATTCCAATGTATTCCATGTATTCCTTCTGTTGTTAAAGTATAAAAAGACAAGCTGGTCATTCCATTCAAATTGACTTCTTCATTAGGTTCTGAAGAAAAAGGTAGGAAATGAAAGAAGAATTAGCAATAGACAAAATAAATGACAAATGACTTAAAATAATAGAACAAGTGAGAGTACGATAACAGGCTGGTAGTAATGGTTGCTTTCAAACAAATCATGGAAAATTATAATGATTCTTGTTTGAAAACAAAATATAGAAACACATAACAAAGCAGAGTTCAACAAAAAGTTATACACAATTACATCTAACAAAAAATTACATGTAACAATAAAATGTTACATAGTGATTGTCCTGGCTAGAAACAGCTAACAGGCTATTTGGCTAGCCAGATTTACGTTATGCTTTAACATACGATGCTTCTACATATTAATATACAGGTATGCACCAGTTAACACCTGCATTATGTTGTGCGAAACAAAACATCAACAGAACTGGAAGTTGATTGGACATTACCATAGTCACATCATCATCTTATTCCACTGTTGTGTAAATATAAAGGGTATTTTTTACAAGACAACTGCGTGCAAACGAAGCTAGAATGTGTCAGAGATACTGCTGAAAACTCAAGCTATTAATGACTAATTAAAATGACTGGTATTTTGTCTAATGAAGGTCAAGAATGCATTGGTAGGTTACGAACAACATAATAGATCAGCCAGATGAAACAGAGAGTCAATAAGTGAATGTGAACCAGTTTATATGTAGAATATACAGATAGTGGGAGGGGCGAACAAAGGAGTACTATTTACAATAGGACAGGCATGTACACTTATGAATGTCTTTTACAGCTTGTTACAAATAAGCATTGCAAAGTCATACAAACAAACATGAGTAGCTCACACAATAAAAGAAGACACACACAAGGTCATGTTTGGACTTCCCACCTTGTAGATCTGCAGTGTTGATTGACTGTTTGCAGCCACAACGTCTGTTGTAAGAGAGATTTTTTATTTCTTATTATGATTTTTTATAAATGTTAAGACGTTGCTCATTAGAATGAACAGATGTTGATCGGGTGGAAGCTAAACAATATAAGGTAACAAGATACAACAGATAACCACATCCCCACCCCCAGGACACACTTGTATTAGAAAAGGGAAGTTGTATGTTTTTTGGTGGTTAGACTAATTTGACAAGTTGTATCATGTGCCTTTTGCATCCAAACTCCATTGGAGTGTATTTGAAACATTGCATTTCATACAAAACTGGAACTTCTTATCAAACAAAACAAAGTGACATGTCACAGTTACATGGTAAGTCAAAAGTCACAGGACATGTGTTGCATGCTGATGCGTGGACTTTTCACAAAGGTTGCCAAAACCAGTGTTGAAGTTTCTTCATCGGTGGCATCTTCGAACGAGTACTGTGTGGCTTGTCGTCCAAGTTAAATGTATTTGTACTTCAGAAAACTGAATAAAACTATGATTTCTATTAAGTCTGTAAAAAAAAAAGGTTTACTTTAACATTCAAAGAGTTGTATTTTGAAGAAACTGAAAACTTACTTGTGAATCATAACACCTGAAGCACTTCGTATTCAGAAGAATACTGGCAGGTAATTTTTTCCAACTAACATAGGGCAATTTTCAATGAACAGGACTCTTTTATCTGTGAAAGAGCAGGAAATAAACTGAGCTCTTTATTGTTAAACAATTATGGCACGTTTGCTGACACAGAAAAGTGAATTGAAGCTCCAGTAAAAATGAGGTTCCTCTAGGCAGTTGTTTTCACTGTGGTCAGCAGATTGCTTTGTACACCTGAAGATGCAATCTAAAATGCCAACTACACTGGAAGACTTTTGCCAAAACTTCAAAGAGATGCCACCTGTCAAGAATTCACAACACAATCGCGATGTTCTGTAAATTAGAAAAACATTTAAGCACTTTGTGAAGTTGATACCATTCATAATTTCATTTTTACTGTATTAAGTCCAAAGAATTAGGCACAGTTGTGCTTCAAAGTTTGTGAACCCTTTGCAATTTTCTGTATTCTGCATAAATATGGGCTAAAACATAATCAGATCTTCACCCTAGTCCTAAAGGTTGACAAAGAGAAACGAATTAAACAATGTATTTGATTATTTATTGTGAAAAATGATCCAATGCCTCATATCTGTAAGTGGCAAAAGTATGAAAACCGCTAGTATTTGTTAGGGTTCCTACCTTCCCCCGGTGCGTTTGGTCGTCCTCGCCGGTCGCCATTACAGAGCCATCGGCGGGGTGGCCTTATATCCAGTATCTTAATTATGTCCTACAGCTGCTTCACATCCTATAAAGGTGTGGTTTTAGCGCTGATCGGGGCCAGGTCATCATTATTCCAACGGGGTTCCATCGCCGTTCAGTTCACGCGTCTGACCACCGGCGTCTTTGCACTCTTTAGAGCCGCTACCTGGTAGTGCATTGGAAGTATACGCTCCGGCGCTTATGTGCTCTCTTGAATCTGACTCTAGTCGGCTGCTGACTCGAGATATGCCCCGGGTAATCACGAACTCTGTAAGACGTGTAACGGTTTGGCTTTCAAATAATTGCAAGCACATTCGAGCTCATGCTTGTTCCCTGGCGTTTGAACTACCTCTGTGCTTCGCCATTTAAGAGACGTCCCAAAACTGTGCTTTCTGCACCTTTGCCCCGACTGACGCTTTGGAGTCCTCTCGCGACAAGTTTGTGCGTTGCTCCCACTTGGGACGCAACCTCGGCGCGCCGCTTTATCCTTTGGTTTTATTATGTTAGGAGCCTTACTCTCTGCTCTTCATCCCTTTTCAGTTGTTTTATATTATTTACCCATTATCCTGCATATTTGGGTCCAAATAAAAAAACACCACATCTCATAACACATGCTTAAGGGAAGCACAGCTGTACTGTCGTATTTTAACTGTACTGCTTACAAAAATTAGGGGATACTTCAAAATAAAATATCTAAGAATAAAATAATAAAATATAAAATAATAATAACTTTTGTGAGCAGTGTATACCAAGCACTGTGTATAGATTTCTTCAAGACTTGATTTCAGTGTGCAGACAATGTTAAATAAGACACTATAAATGCTTATCTACACAATGCCTTTATGAAACAAGTTTAGAACTAATAACTAAGAAATAACTAAGAAACACACTTACATTTAAAAACTAACTTTGTTCTCAACAAAACTAACTTGCTGTATCTCTGAAACAATACCACAGAAAATACCTATAACATCACTTTGTATTTACAGCTGGATCTCACTGGTTAAACCTCCCTAAAATAAATTTTTGCAACTTGGGATGTCTGGGTGACTGAAGATGGAATTGATGATTCTGATTTCTGGGGAACAGAGCTGCTGTATCATAGTCACAGACTTTAACAACTAACATCCAGAAAGACCACCGATTTCACACAGCACTGTTGTTTTCCTCATAGCCAAATTCAGAGAAACCGGGACTGTGGACGACAAGCCACATAGAGGTCGTCTAAAGACCGCTACCGACAAAGAAACCTCAATAATGGTTTTGGCAGCCTTTGCAAAAAAGTCCAAGACACAGAACACAATGTGTTCTGTGACTTTTGCTTCACCCTGTAAGTATGTTATATATCATATGCACTAACCTTCCGCTCTGTGAGCTCTTAGTACAAGTAAGTTGAAAGTGTTGTTTCCCTTGGTCTTAGTAGGTTTAAAAGATCTTTTGCAGACTGTTTTTGTTGTGTTCATGAGCTGAAATAGTTTAATATTGCAATTATGTACACGTTCTCTACAAACCATGGGCAGTGCAAAAGTACTGGTATTAACTTTCCTTTTTTCTCTTCTAATTCACCGTGTTTACCTGCAAGGAGAGGAAGCAGAGCACTGCATGCACATACTGTCCCCTATGTATATGAATATGAATATGATGCAACACACAATAAATTAGGCTTTTCTATCAAACATGGTCATTCATAAGTACCGGTACTAACAAAATGGGGTATTCTACCATTTCTTATGACAAGGTATCACAAAAGTCTAAAAACACTACATATGGATAGACGTGTATCTGAATGTTATGGGTATGTGTACCTGGCTCAGTCTGGTTGTTGATGAAGGAAGCAAAGGCCTGCAGAATTTTTTCATGGAACCGATAGCAGCTGGGAATGCAGGAGCAGAGAACAGAGCCGCTACCAGATTGATCCTGAAGATCCACGACATCATCTCTTCCTCACTCCTAAACAGACAGAGGCACACAAACAACTTATTTACTATTATTACAAAATACAGTCGATTCTGGTTAATGGGACTACATCGGGACGCGATCGTTTTGGTCCTAATAACCGGCTGGTCCGATTAAACAAACATGCCCTAT
>JAVSBV010000138.1:4657853-4668480 GCA_033117975.1 Parotocinclus spilosoma | reverse complement strand
CAACTTGGGATTGGCCTTTTAAGAAAGTGTAATATTGTGAAGCTGCTTTGAGACAATGCTCCATTGTAAAAGGCGCTGTATAAATAAAATTGAATTGAATTGAACTTTAGTGTTTCAGTCTTTAATTTAATGACAATATGATGGATTTTCCTCTGAAATCACAAATGACAAAGATTCTATTCTACCTGACCTAAACCCGACTAAGCATTTATGGGGGTACTTGAAGACAGAGAAACCCGAGTGGAGCGGAGTGGAGTGGAGTGGAGTGAAGTTGAGTGAAGTGGAGTGAAGTGGAGTGGAGTGGAGTGGAGTGGAGTGGAGTGAAGTGGAGTGAAGTGGAGTGAAGTGGAGTGGAGTGGAGTGGAGTGGAGTGGAGTGAAGTGGAGTGAAGTGGAGTGAAGTGGAGTGAAGTGGAGTGGAGTGAAGTGGAGTGAAGTGGAGTGAAGTGGAGTGAAGTGGAGTGAAGTGGAGTGGAGTGGAGTGAGTATGTATACATGCATTTAATAATCTGATTGTAATTGCATTTCTGTAGTGATCTGTAGTTTCCCAGATCAGAAAAAGGTCTGTAGATCGAAGTAAGAAATCTAATAAAAAGAGCAGGATTTTATCCATGTAATCAGATTTCTCATTGTACATGTATTAGGTTTTTTTTTCAGTCTGCACTCACACAGTAACCAAGGTGATTGCCAGGTCGCCTTATTCTAAAGATATGGCTTTATTTGGACTCCTTTTCCATTGACATCTGACTTAGTTTTCTCATGGGGTTTGGCAACCCAGAAGTTAAACATGGCATGAATGTAAACACAGCAAAAAGTCTATTGAACACCGTTGCGGAGACTCTACAACAGAATATGTTAGAAATTAATTATTTCATTAATAAACTTTTAATTGATAAAGTTCACATCCTCCTGTGAGGTTACTGGTTGGTTGCAAAGTAGAAATCCAACCACTGCCTGACCCAGAGGTTTCCCGTTATTGGATTACTCCAGTGCATGCAAACTTGTTGATCCGATTAAAGACAAAGCTTGACTTTCTATGGTTATTTGATTAGTGCATATAAACATAGTCCATGATGCTCAAGTCGGTATTGATGTATGAAATCACATTGGGATAACATGGATAGTTGGAGTAATGAGAGTTCAGGAGTGAATGTTGTCGTTGTTATTGAAATAAAAAAAGGAATAAATTCAAAAATGTGGGGGCAATTTCTAACATAAATATGATATAATTTGCAAAGAAAAGCATTTGTATTAAATTAAAGAGAATACCACTATAGTGGGTTGAGTTTGAGTTCTGGGTCACACAGACAATTGGTCGTCTGTATGGGAAGGGAGGCCTGACCAGTACTGAAATAGTAACACCTACCCAGCTCTGTTGAATATACATGCTCACCTTCCTCTACAGAGGAAGATGATGGTCTTCCTTTAGTCCTGAGATATAACAGAATTTCTACATTTCTGCGTAACACATTTCTAGTGCTGTAAGCCTGTCACTGTTGGACCACTACTCTTAACTCTCAATTGCTTGTATTGTATCTTGGGTAAATTTATTATTTGCAGCTATGGATTAGGCTGGCTGATCAATTTTGTAAATGTAAATATTTGGGCAGGACATAAATACAAAGTGTGGTTTTGTATACAAACACTTATCTTAGCCCAGTACACACTGCCTTTGTTATTAATACTTGTCGGTTTGCATTAATGGCTTTTATATTCCCATTCCAAACCACAGTACACAGAAGCAGTACAACCACTAACATCAGTAAACTGCTTCCTCAAGCTTAACAGAGCTTTTAAAAAGACTTGAGTGTTGATTACATTGGTCAACAACACGTCAGAGTTCCATCAAAGACACTTTATTTTCAATAGTACTGGATTGGACCCCTTTGCCTTAGGAACTACTGAAATTCTTCATGGTGAACTGTAAATTTAACATATTGACTTGCACAGTTGCTGCAAATCTCCTGTTCCACCACACCCCAATGATGTTCGAGTACCATTTGAGTACAGTGATCTCATTGCCATGTTCAAGAAACCAGTTTGAGGTTATTTAGGATTAGTGACATGCTGCATTATCCTGCTGGGAGAGTTCATTAGAAGATTTGTACATAAAGGGATGGACATGGTCAGCTAGTCAGAAAATACTCAGGCAGTCTGTGGCATTTAAAAGATGATCAGCTGCTATTAATAGGTTTAAAGCGTGCCAAGAAAATATCCCAAACATAATTACACCACCATCAGCTTGAACCGTTGGTACCAGGTAGGATGGGTCCCTGATTTTGTGTTGTTTATGCTAAATTCTGACCCTACCATCTGAATGTCAGACTGGTGAGCCTATGCAAAGCGTAGCCATGCCACATTTAAGGACATTTAAATCAAATTTCTTCACAATTCTTGTGATTTGGTTTAAACTTCATCAGGTTGTCTTGATCATGTCTACGTGCCTAAAGGCTCCGAGTTGCTAATTAGATATTTGTGTTAACAGGCAATTGAAATCTAGCTAATAAAGTGGCCAGTGAGTGCCAGTCAAGTATATTAACATTATCATATATAACATTATCAGGTGTCTTGTCTAGCCAGAAATTCTCCATCTATTACAGGCAGTGTGCTGCAAGCTGCCAAGTTTGTGATGCTATTTTGATTAGGCTCATTTAAATAAAGCTCAATTATTCATAGCTCCACATTTAACATTTACTTTCCTGCTCCAAAACGCAGAACTGTCTGTGAGAGCAACCCCAGTTTAGCATCTGATCTTCCTTCTAATCACACATGGCTCCAATATTTATCCCTACATATTTTTATTTTAGTATTGCGAGTACAAATGCTTATTTGGATCTTATATCTTAGGAATTATATCTTAACAAAGTATCAGCTTTACAACAGTGGCATCTTAGGGATGCATATTCTTTTTGGATGAATCTGAATGGGCATAGGATAGTGATAAAATATAATATTATTTTGTTAAAATTTCAGTTTCTAGAACTGGATGCATTTGGATAATGTGATTTAGGTAATTAACAATTCACGTTAAATGTTCAGAATATGCATATTGAAAAGATGCCAGTTTACGCACAGGATGTTAGCCAGTCTTTGTAATCTAGCATTATGGTGTGTAATGTGTGTTTCAGCTTGGCTCACCTCCATACTGGGGCAACTCCCATTCCCTCTTCCTAATACCACAGCAACTCTTTGTATAATTATTTTATGGCTTATCTCAGCAGTGCATTGCAGGGCTCTGCAGAGTTTGTATCTGAACAGAGTTTAATAGTTCTGTTTATCATCTTGTGCCAGTGGTCCAGTGGTACTAATGCCAGTAATTAAAATTGTACAAGTGGCTGTCCACAACCAGTGGTAACCAGTGAAGAGGCCACTTTTTAAAAAACCTCTTCCAGGGCAGATGCATTTAAAAAAGCAGGACTTTTCCTAAATGTAATTTGGCAGTTGTCCTCCAATTTAGCAAAGTCGCAGCAGCAACCAAAAAATGATTCCTCGTCTGACACAGACGAGCTCTGTAAAATGGTTTAAAACTTCACTGGCTACGTTTTGCCATGACTCCCAGTGTGTGTTTTCGGTAATGCAGCTCTGGCTTTTTTTACTTTACTTACATTAGTATAACCTTGTCAGTCCAAAAGAAATCCAAAAACAAAAAAGCCAACGTGGAACAAATCCTCTGTCATTGTGTATATTTAATTGACCATCATGGTAACTGGATGTATTACAATACAGGTGTCTGCTGGTTAACAACCGCATTATGTTTGGACATTACCTTGTAAATACAAATGGTATTTTTAAAAGGACGTTTCATAAACTTTTTAAAGACAGCGTTTACATGAAAACACAATTGAAACACGACCGTCTACACAACATCAAAGGCCTAGACATATCAGTGCCTGTAGGATATATACAAAACTGTGGTTCTCCATTTGCTGATAAATTTATTGTGATTTTCAATAATTAAATCCACCATCAGCCTTTTCACACAATAACAATCACACACTGTAGAACCAGCAAATAAATGCTCACAATGGAATAAAAATCTAAATAAGCATACACACTGGCTGCACACAAATAAGAGGGAATGAGTCCACTAGAACAAACATTAATTTCCAGAAATTATACAATACAATATCACAAACACTTAAACATTTTAGCAAAATATGTTCCATTTCACAGCTCTTCTTGGCAGAGAAAATTGCGACAAAATGTTTCCATGTTTTGCACAGACCGTAATGTAATTCCTACTTATACATGTACAGGGGGTGCCAAAAGACATAGGACAACCCTTTTATTTCAGGAAAATGACACATCCAAATACCCCAGCAAGTAATGAATATGGGGAACTGCCTCTACATTTGAAATATGGCCGCCATATTGGAGCAAAGGCAAGTTCCATGAAGCGTATCAAAGAAGACCGCATTTGTCTCAGAAATCAATGACTGCAAATCACTCTGCGTCCAGTGACCTTGGAATCGTCCTGCAATTAATACAAATTAAATCAGTGTTCATGAAAATAAATACAATACAAACTATGTAAACAAAACATTTAACTATGACATAATACCTTACAGTTAAAAAAGTTTTTTTTTATTTGACCAGCTGTGTATATATTTAAGACAATTTTAATTCTTATTAGAACGTAACATTTTTAAGACCTCATTAAAGTGGAGGTACATTGCCGAATGGTCTTTAAGCAACTTGGAGCTTCTCATTCTGCTGGATGGACGTTTGGACAATGGCGATCAGCTTCAGCCAAGTTCATCTCTTGGCAGAAACTGTTTATCCAGTGGCAGAAGGACACCTTCATAAGGTCAATGCATGGTCTTGGTTAGTTACCAGAACACAGCGAGCTGGCTGGCATTCACAGTCACTACAATCACTATAATTTGTCACTATCATTTAATAGAGCATTTCTTAGTCGAAGTAGTGAGTTTGTCCCTCCATTGTGTGGTAACAGAAAGAATCTGCCCTGTCATGGTTGACCATGGGTCTATATTCCTGCTGAACTATTTAAACAACTAGTGGAATCTACGCCACCATAAATTGCTATAAGGACAGAGATAATCAGAGCTACTAGATGGGTGTCTCTAATAAAGTGTCAATTCAGTGAGTGCAAGATCAGAGCAGGAGAGTGCATTTGCCAGTGCAAATATGCCACAAGAATGAGCCTTTTGTTTTCTTAAACAAGTGTTAGTTTGTGCTCAGATGTGGTGTTGAGAAAAAATTGTAAAGCCCTATTTTAAAACTCTTTTTATATTTTATAGGCATATAATAATTTGTTTTCTAGCACAGGAAATCTGTCCGATATTGCCTTTCCACTGCCAGGATATAAACTGTTTACATCTTGCATTATTAATCCCCAAAATAAGTCATGGCAAGATGATTCAGCCCTGTTTACCAGTCTCATATGACCATACTGTTAGTTAAAATGGCACACCACACCCTAGTTGATACTGTTGTAGCTCATGCTGAACTGTCGTTCTCCAGGTGGACAGGGCTGCAATCCAGACATACAGCTGGAGAAATATGAGCAGCAGCAGAAGACCTTGCATGCATTACTGGCAGCTTCAGGAAGTGACGAGCGAGACCAGCTCCTGAAGGATCACGAGTGCGGAGGCGGAGAGCTGTGCCTCCTAGTGCATAGAATCATCGAGAAGGTAAAGTGGGTTGAATCAAGGTAATGTTTAGGTCTGTAGTGGAGATGCTGAGCAAAAAAAAAAAAAGTCTTCAAAAGCCACTGTCACTTTGTTTAAAAAATGCTTTAAAATTCCTTTTGCAGTTATTCACCATCACCCGTTTTCAGCAGTTTGTTTTCGGTTCTGTTATTGCATATGCATTAAAAAATTAACATGTATTTGGGCAGGACACATTTCTTTCCTCTTCCAGATTTTCTACCTACCTGAAAACCGGTAATGTTAGCTTTCTTTTGGATTTCACTTCATTGGGTTACTCAATATGAGATGTGTTGTTTTGGCATTTAAAAAAACACAGTTCCAACTAGGGCCATGTGATGTGTATCATCTAAGATAATATCTTAATCGTTGTTGTAACAATGTGTGAGCTGACCTTATTGTTTGTGTCCAAACATGCCGTAAAGGATTCACATATTCAAATAAAAAAAATGCCAAGAACCAAGTAGCTGTTAAAAAATGTAAAAAAAAAAAAATGTAGTATGTCTGTAAGAACGCATCTGCGAGAACTGACCTCCACCATGGCATTAGCTAAAGATGGCCAATGGGAAGTGCTCATAAGTTTGCCTCCACATTGTAAGATGAAAAGGCAAAATGCAATATTTATGGAAAGTTGATCTGATTTAAAGAAGGTTGTACCTCCGACATGACAAAACATCTAAGCACCAGCATGATATTGAGCTTCAGCCGTGTACCATGTTCAACCGACTGTAATACCCTTTACTGCAATTCATGAATCACAAAGTAAGAAGATTTTAAAAAACGCGTTATAACTAAACAATCACACATACTTCACCATTTTAGCATGCAGCACGCTGGCTCGGTGGGTAGCACCGCTACCTCACAGCTAGAAGTTCCCGAGTTCATTCCCAGGGTGGAGCGGCTTGGGTTATTTCTTTGTGGAGTCTGCATGTGCTCCCTGTGTCTGCGTGGGTTTACTCCGGGTACTTCGGTTTCCTCCCAAAGTTCAAAGACATGTTAGGTTAATTGATTACTCTAAATTGGCATTGGCTCAACTCTATCAGAATATGAAGATTGTGTCAAATTCAGTAGTTAGCAAGCCAAGACAGGCTAAAGGTAAAAGCACAAAACCCAATAAAACCATGGTGGAATCATCCTGCAAAAAAGAGCCTTATGACAAGACAAGCAACAGATGTGACAAGACGTTACAAATGCTGTAACCAGTTGAATCCCAAGTGACACGGTGCCAAGTCGAGCAGCTGAGAGAGGTGGGCTCACACAACTTGGGAATAATTTAGCAGTATCGTCAAATATTCTTCTAAACATAATCTTAGTAATATCATTTTTGTCAGTATCGCACACCCCTACTTTCTATCAGTTTAACCTGAACTAGCTATGTCAATTGCTGTTACATAATAGCAGGTGTGCCATTTAAAGAGCCGCACTCAAGTAGCCACATGTGCCATTCAAATTACAGTCTGCTTGTTTGTAAACATTTGCCTCCTTGGCAATGAAACATTCTGAAAGTCATTTCTTGACTGTTATTTCTTGCCTCTGAAAGGAAACCGGTTCTTACACAAACGTGTAATTTCAAGCAGGATAAAGAGTCCAAACCAGATGATGTCAGATACTTGCATATTGTGAAGTTGTCACTGATTAATATAAGGTCGTTCCCTTTCCAATACGTTCAAGCAAATTGAGAATGTTGCCCATATGTTGTAATGCTTCTGTTACTGATTTGACCTGCACAGAACTGGAAAATAAAACGCACAAGCACATCTATTCCTGCAGCAACCTCTGAGCAGCTGAGCCAGAGCTGTTCACGGCGCTATTCATCATCTTGTAAAGCTGGTTTACTGTTTGCAAACACGCTGCAGATAAGTGCAGACAAGTGGAACAAAAGGCAGTGTCGGTTTACTGTACAGAGACTTGACTCACTTGAATTATGGCTTTGTATATTGCATATGCTTGACTTTTACTGTACGATTAATCCGCAGAACTGGAATCTGTCTGCAAGAGAAACACTAGTAGAGCTATTTATGGAACATTGATGCAGCAAAGAGGGTCATGAAAAACAGACAAATGAACAAATTGAAGGTTTGGTGTTTATTATTTGAATGAGTGGTTTAAGCCAGAAAAGTTGTCTTAAATAAGGTCGCAACTCTAATTGCCATGCTGCTACTAGGGCTGGGTATCGTGTGAACATTTTCACAACGGTGACACATGAACATCAAGGCTTTTAGAAATACGTTTGGAACCCTTTCCAGCTTCCTGCAAGTCAGCAATTCTTGAATGTAGACCTTGAGAGCTTTTTTGTGTGAGGCATGGTTCACATGCAGACGATGCTTCTTAAGTACAGCAAACTGTTCAAAACTAGTGTGTTTTTATAGGGCAGGGCAGCTTCAACCAACACATCCAATCTCATCATATTGACTGGACTCCAGGTTGGCTGAGTTCTTGGAGACGTCATTAGCCTAGGGGTTCACACAATTTTCCACCATGCACTGTGACGTGTTCAATAAAAACATTAAAACAATTTTGTGTAGTATTAGTTTAAGCAGACCGTGTTTGTCTAATGTTTTGACTTGGATGAAGATCAGAACACATTTAACAATGATTTATGCAATAATTCAAGTCATCCCAAAGAGTTCACATAATTTGTCTTGCAACTGTAGCTGTGATCTGACATTTAACCACATTTCATGTAATAAACTGGCTCGTGCTGAAGCATTAGCTCAGTCTTTTTTTGAAGATGCTGGGGTGTTATTGGAAATGTAGTTCCTGCAGTGAATTTGGCTGTAGTTCTGCTCAGAAGTGCAGGATAATATTTATCTTTACAACTGTGGTTTTAATGGGGTACCGCAACATTTTACTTTAACAAGTACAGTGGGTCTGATGATGGCCCTGGGGTCAGACACAAGTCCGTTGCTACGTTGCTACGAGTTTTAAAGGTGTTTTTATGCAGCGTGTGAGAATATGTTCACCATGACCTCTGGTTCATTCTCTTCTATTTCAGAATAGTCAAAATCCAGCTGTGAACCACCTGTGGTTTTCAGCTTCTACATACATCGAGTAACTAACGTGTGTGACAAATTTGTGGTTTAAGAAGTGTTTTAATTTCATATGTATCATCTAACGAACAGGTGAAGAATGAGACTGCTGATGAGTTCGCTGCTCTTCATGAGAAACAGATAAAGAGTGCCACAGAGCTGCATCAGACAGAAGCAGAAGGTTTGCTTCTACAACTCCAGCTATCCTCAACCTGAACTATTTATATGCATTTACACAATAAGGGGAATGTTGTCGTTTTTGTGTTTTTTCTCCCCAGAACTGAAACACATTCATACTGAAGAACTGAATGCTTTAAATGAAGCTCACACAGCAGCTGAATGTGCTCTCAAGGTACAAAGTGTGGAAAGTTAAACACTGATGACTGACTGTTCAAGTTTACCCTTTGTAAACCTTGTGCCAGTATGTCATTTTGCACATACCGCTATGAGTTATCTTGCGGTCTGACCTTTAAGTGTACTTGCAACAGGGTCAAATTGAGCAGCTGATGGCAGACCTGAAGCTGTTTACAGAGCTAAAGCAGCGAGTGAAGGAGTCCACACTAAAGAGAGACCTGCAAAGAAACATACAGGTACATTTCACAATGCAGTGTTATATACCTGTATGCTGCACAGAGCATAATCCAGTATATTCGTTGCCTTCTGATTTTACCTTCTGTGCTTTAGACCCATGGCAGCCCTGGGGAATTCTGGGAGCAGGAACAGGAGAGTCTGCTAATTGTCATCGAGATGAAGAGTGAGCGTTTACAGGAGCAAGGAAGCAAGCTGCAGCAGATGGAGGCCTTGGTATAAACTCCCACTCACCTTTTTTGGTCAGGATTGAAATAGCTGACCTCTTCCCCTTAGACATGCACAATTTAAAGTGGTGGTTGCCCAGAATGCTCTGGTTCCATGTGATATGGCTGACAATGCTGAAGCTCCTGAGGTTTTAGGTTACGCTTCAGCATATTTGCATGATGTTTGGTTATTCAGCTTTAAAATGTACCGACTTTCTAGAGTAGAATACATTACAATGCAAGTACAAGGTACTTTTAAGAGGAAAAATAACAAGCGGGTCATGTTTATTGTTAGTACTTGTAATGTAAAATTGTCTGATGTACTGTTTGGCCATGGTATGGTGAATCGACCTGAAGATCGTGCATCACTTGGTATACATGGTACACAGGGGTGATGAACACATTTTTACAAGAAGTAAATAAGGATACGATTCTAAATAATTGATCAGTCAAACAAAGAAGCAAAGCTAAACACTTTACAGGAAATATATTCATTTTTAAAATTGTATTTTCCCCCCGTGTGCTTACTGATTATTGTGTGTAAATGTAGTTAATAAATTTCAACTTTCGATTTTCTAGACCGTTTCTTACTGGTATTAGCCAGTATTTTATATTTTATATTAGTATAGTATATTTGAAATAAACCAAAAATAGCTATTAACAGAGGCAGACAGACTTTTTGATCCTCACAGGAAAATTTGTGTTCTGCACTTACTGATCACGTTATGACGTACACCATTACATTTATGTCATTTAGCAGACGCCCTTATCCAGAGTGACCTACAATTAATACAGTCTTACAATCCAGGGATTTGCTCGGGGACCCAACTGTGGCAGAGGTGGGGATTTGAACCCTGGACCTTCTGGTCCATAGTCCAGTACATGAACCAATAGGCTACCACAGTCAGAGTCACAGTCACCACATATCAGATTTTATTTTACATTTACAGCATTTTAGCAGAGGTGGGATTTGAACCAGTACTTTAACCGCTAGGCCACCACAGGCCTACTATTATGCCATTTATGTGATGATGTTTATACACTCATTGGGGGCAGCATGGTGGCTCGGTGGGTAGCACCGCTTGCCTCACAACAAGAAGGTCCCGGGTTCAATCCCAGGTGGGGGCGGCTTGGGT
>JAVSBV010000138.1:4630580-4657753 GCA_033117975.1 Parotocinclus spilosoma | reverse complement strand
TAGGTGGCAGTAGAGGGCTGGGGAGAAACTCGGGAGTGTTGTAGTGATGCCAGAGTCAGAGTTTCTTTGGTAACCATGGATATTACATATTTCTTATTTGCTGTCATGTTTTTTGGTCCGATTAAGCGGAATTTTGGTCCAAATAAGCGAATAACATTGCACGTATTTAATAGGATTTGATTCTGTACTTTAGAATTTGGTCCAAATAAGCGTCTGGTCCCATTAACCGGTGGTCCTATTACCTGGAATCGACTGTAGTTGAAATAGATAATTGAAAGCAGGGGAGACTAGAGACTAAAGATTTTATATACTGAAGTATTCAGTTGCCCAGCAAAATCTTACTTTCTTATTGTAGTTATCATGTGTGATAAATTATCTCTGAAAAAGGATACTGATTCTATAACGCTTACTCTGTTTCTACTTTTTTTCCAGTCAACTGTCTAAGGAGCAGAACAAGCTGCATGAGGAGCTGGAGAAGCAGTCACTCCAGAGCCAGAAACTCTGTCAGGAGAAAGAAGAGCTGATCTTTAAACTCCTCCACAGAAGAGACTCCTGCTCTTCCTTTCACATACCAGCTGGAGTCCCTGCAGAAGTTTCTTCGAGCTGACCTGACCATTTACACACTGGACCCCAATAACAGAGGCACAGTGTGAAAAAGCGTTAAGCACATGGTGCCTCTCAGTTTGAACCTGCTGCTGGTTTCATTCCAAAGACCTGCTCTCAAGCCATGCTAATTGGACTTCCGTTCTGAATGTTTTAAGTTTGCCTGATGCATAAACCACTGTCAGTCTCGGAAGTTGACGTGATAGACTTTGTATTTTAGTTGGATTTTAAGTTTAATTTTACTTCCACTGCTAAGTTTCATTTGGGAATAACAGTGGATTTAGCATTTATACTATAGTGGGTTTAGGGTCTTATATTGTGGAGGCTTGAAAATTAAGGAATCCTGGCCCACATCTGTTGAGCATTACCAAGCCTCTGATTTCTTATAATGTATCCTTTGTGGTTGTATATTATGCTATATACAGGTTATGATGTGCTACTAACTTGCCAAAGGATGCTTATTCCCCCAAAGACAATCATATTTTTTATTTTTGCCTCGAATTAGCCAAAGCACTTGTGAGTGTAGTTTATAGCAATCTTTTTTCTGATGCACTGGCACTTTTATAGCAGTATTTTGTTTGTATATATGTATGTGTATAAGGAAGATGATGGGTGTTTTTTTGAGTTGTTGGCACATATATGACCAATATGGTTGCATGCGTAAACCTTTGAACAAGTTTACAAATGACCTGCCTAAGCGCATTCATTTTGTTTATTGCAATATGACTGTTTTTGTCTTATTGAATCATCTGTGGGGATTTGGGTATATACTATATATTTTTGGCAACCGTTGGATTAGAAAAAAACTTTTTAACAATGGTAGAAGGGCTATATATAATTATTTCTTACTCTACTGTATAATAATTCAATCAGAAAATACAGGAAACTTGTATGAAGGTTTAACAACTGACACCAAAACAGAAAAAAACAGCTTTGACAGTTACATGGACAAATATTCAGTGTAACCACCCCTTAAACTTCATTAACAGCAGCATTGGAAGATTTATTGGGATGCCAAGTTGGGTCTTCTACAGTCCAAAGAAGCTTGATCAGAAATGGTCTTTTTTGGAATAATGGCAACCAAGAAATTACTTTTTCAGGATACACGAGTGAAAAGGTTAAGATAGGCTACAAAGGTAGGAATGAAAGTCAGTATATAAAATGGTATTATGGAGTGAAGAATTTAGGTTTGAAGTTTTTCGGTCCAGTCATCAACAATTTGTGTTATATACTGTCATTATGGCATTGCTAAAACAACAAATATAATGGCGGCCTAAGTTTTTTGCATAGCGCTGTATATGGGAGTATTGACTGAGAATGCATTTATCTGAGGTACATCTTTAGGAGGCCCTTTAGAAGAACCATGATCAGTGTTTATGCTCATTTGTTGATAGGAATTAAGTTATATTATCTTTGCTTACCTCCGAATTCCATCTGTTATTGCAAGAAGCTTCAATTAGCACACTGGTATGTGTTTTTCATTAAGTACTAGCACCCAACTATCAACTAAAAATGCTTGAGTCTTGATTTTCTGCAGAGAGTGATGAGCTCTGACCAGGAGATCCTCCACAGATGTCAGTTGTTGCAGTTACAAGTGTCGGATTTAATGCTGTAGTTTATTTTCAACCCCCTACACCTAAGCCAGGAGGGTTAGGGCTAGTAAATACTTTCTGCTTGCTACGCAAATTCAGCAATCTCATCTTTTCACACTGCTGTTCATATGACATTTATACCCGAGCACACCTGTAGGGGGCGCTGAGTGGGCTGTTTTTTCACAAACGCTCCCATGGACCCCTGAATGGTCAGTTCTTAATGGTCACAGAGACAGGTACTGCATTGTATCCTCCTGCTGCAGATATTTTGTTGGCCTATTTGGACACAAACCAGTCAATATTTGAAACTGTAATCTACACCAGTGATATATTGATTGTTTCATATGGATCAAATTGACTGGGTTTTATATTTGGTCAGGGCAGCCTTAAAACTTCTGGAATGGTGGAAAGATGGAATTTTCTTTTTAATGTGCTTTAGGCCGTCCATCTTTTGCCAAAAAGTACTAATCTGTCTTACTTTGATTCAACATAGTAAATACTTAAGAGCATTTAATTGGGTAATTGGTGCAGATGATGTGCCCCAGTAGTCATGGAATCAAAGTTACTCTGTCTCAGAATGGTAAACTCAGGTGATTGCTTAAAATAGTGGAACTGGATTAAGAACTGTGCAAGGCATTATTTAAAACCTGGAAGCTTAATGGAAAACTCAACTTTGCAGAAGAAGTGAGGTTGGTGTGATCGCTTACACTTGCATTTAAATGCTAAACAATTGGTTAATAGTTTCGTTTGATAGTTAAAGTTAGAGCATATCCTCAAGCGCAGTGCAATGAGAACTCAGATTTTAGTTCTAATCGGATTTCACAGCGCATGGAGTCCAGTTACACGATTTGTTTTCTCAGTCTGCCCATGCGCACAGAGTGGATGGCGGAATAAAAAACGGTTGCCATGTCCAATGATTCTTCGCGAGTTCTAAACGCTTACTTGCATTACCAGGTTTGGGTATTTTGTTACCATTTGGCAACCCTGTAATTAAGCGCAGCACATGCCAAACGGAATTTTATCAGACACTGACACGTAGCTTAGAAGCTAAAAAATGTGTAAGATTGTCATTTGCAAGTAGCTCTACATAAAGGCATATACTGACTGAGTGGAGGGAAATGTCACAAGCAAATAGCAATCCTGTTGCTTGTATCTCATCTCCAAAATGTCATTTTAATATTTAAAACCTTTTGGATGGCTCGGTGTCGCTCTACTGGTCTCCATCAACAGAAACCAGTCCCACCAGAATTGTACATTAGGACACGATGTGCCTCCAAGGACCTCCCACTGAGGACTCATTTCATAATCTATTGGTTTTATAATTTAGTTGATTTATTTTATGACTAATTGAAATTTTATTTCTAATTTGTTATTAATTTAAATTATTTACTCAATTTTGCTATAATTAAATATACTTTAAAGTATTTATTTAATTAACATTTAGGCCACCCATGGAGGATAGATCCCCTGTTGAGCCTTGGTCTTCCCGAGGTTTCTCCTTACCACTTTCAGGGAGTTTTTCCTTTCCACTGTCGCCCTAGGCTTGCTCAACTTGGAATTGGCCTTTTAAGATAATATAATATTGTAAGGCTGCTTTGAGACAATGCTCCATTGTAAAAAAGCGCTATATAAATCAAATTGAATTGAATTAGGTCTAGTCATCACAATGCACTAACATCGCATCAGTCACAATTTACATTCACTTAACTATTAAGAGTTTTTAGTGCTTTTTGAAAAGAATAAATTGGCTACTAATAATCACTAAAATCACGAGGATTTAAAGCTTACCTTCTGTATGAAGCCCAGACTTACGTTATGCATACCTGTAAGTTTTGGATTTAAAAATAAAAGAACTTTTCCCCCGCGCGTTTCGAGCCGTCGCCTCAGCCCAACCAAGGTTCAGTATCCCTTACATTTTAAGACAGATTTACAAGAAATCTAAAATAAGCACCTGTGAACCACTTACAAACTCCAATGAGATGATCAGAAGGCTATCAGTAGGCTTACCTTTGTTGATACTGAAATGCTGTGGATATTCCTACATATGTAATTCTTATAATACAGCCTAAATAAAACACAAAAGGGAATTGAAGTACGTTTATTTATTTTACATATTTCCAGCATATAAATACATTGCTTTTCTTAAAGTGAAACATTTTATTTTCATTACACATTTTTAGTATCTCATGTTCACTCGTGGTTCTCTAGCATTTACTGATTTATTATACAGAATTCTTCCAGACTTTGCATCTTTTAACACTTTTTTAGAAAGAGAGAATTTGTGGGCAGGGCCAGAGTTTTACATTTTACGTGAGAGTAAAGTACAAACAGTTCTGTCTAATAACATCCTATTTTCTGTTACAATCTTTCTCACCAGTTCTCGCCAGGTTGACATTTCAGTTTGGAGAGGCACATGAATGTTGTTGTTTTTTAAAAATATAATATAATACAGGAAATTTACGGAAAAATACTCATTCGGGAGGACGGCAGAAAAGAGGGGTAAAATACGGTGGTTTCCCGGCCAAAACGGGAGACTTGACAGGTATGGTGATGTAAATGTGCCATTCAATAATCAAACATCAGAAGTGGTCCCTGCCTTGCGCCCTGTGCTTTTGGTTATTCCCTGGCTCCCCCTACAGCCTTCAACTGGGATTAAGTGGTTATTGAAGTTGATTTGGTGAAACGGGATAATATAAATAAAGAGCACAAAACCGCTGTAATGATGCCATGTGGTCACTAGGGGACAGAGTAGTAATGGTTATAATAGCACAGCGTTTCCCATCCCGCCATGTCACTCCATGTATTGCATTTAATACACTGCTCAAATAAATTAGAGGATTTTCAAAATTAAATACCCCATTATGAACTATCCCCTAATTTATGTGAGCACTGTAGGTCAGATAGGGTTTTCTTTACTAGCTTTTTTTTGTAGTTTTTACCTGAAGGGTTCATGTTTTATACTGTTTACTGCCACTAGCTCATGTTGCTAAATGTAGTTTAAAGCAAGGAGATTTGACTTAAATGCTCTAAATATGATTAAACTTCGAGCAGCGTTTCCATAAATATATGGTTGAATAAAAATGTCAGTGGCTTTCAGGTACAATAAGACTAACGTTAATCCTAATTTGATTGTGGTTGCTGGTAATAGCTCATACTTCATTTAAGAAGGGCAGAGCATTAATGAGAAGTTATCATTTGGCCTTTTATTGAAGACTGTGTCACATCATTTGTATATTCCCATAGTATTTGTTAGTGTAAATTGTATAAATTATAAGCAGAGCTTAATTTATGCCAGCGCTAGGCTGAGCGGACCTCTAGGACCCGTGTGCCGAGCTCCAGATCCTCCTCATACCTGAAACATGAAGTACAATAAGACTGAATCTTAAACGCATAAAAGCATCTCTCTACACCCTATGTAGTGCACTGTATGCAGCTTGGAAAAATGGAGCTTGCACCCTTTATAGTGCACTACAGAGAGACCACATAATATTTGGGCTTATTCACATATTGAAATATTGAATGACATTAGCAGTTCTTGTAACTTTTTCATTCTGATGCCTAAAAAGCCCAAATGTACTGCACTTAAATGCCATTGGCTTCAGGGGCATTTCTAGACAAGCCTACATGTCGTACCGGGGCACACAGAATTTAAAGTGGCACAGCTGTCCCCCTTTGCTTGCCCCTCTGCTCAGCCGTAAGGCCACAACTATGCATAGAATTAAATCTGTTAAACAATAAATAGATGAAGCGCCATGGATTAGAAATGCATCAGAATTTAACATGAAAGAATTGATTTAGGTGCCTTCATTTTATGCATGTTAACATAGCTGATGCCTTTGCTCTAGTGGTCTAGTATGCACTTTTTTAAGTTAGAAGTGGCTAGTCAGAACATATGATCTTTCATTGCCTTGTCTGCAGTGTGGTTGACTTGATTTAATTTTTTTTTCCATTATTCCACGCAAAAACAAAAATTAAATGCTAGGACATTATGGGAAATGTAAACAAATGAACCTACATTAATCTACAATTGGACAAATTATTAACACAATGCTTAATTCACGATAGTGTTGAATATTTTAATGTCATCTTATTCAGAAAAGTACTACCCATTTCATGATTTCCTGATGATGATATTTCTTCTTAACAATGGCAGTCCGTCGTATACCATAATAGACATAGATACACACTCAGCAAAAACCATACTTTATGGTTTAGAATTTAGATTTTGTCCTGGACAAGGGATACTCTCTGATGAGGAAATCGGCAGTGCATGACATAAGGAGTCATGTGGTAGCAGAGAATGGAGAATGCATTGAGGAAAATCAGTGTTTGCACAATAACTGTTTGTTTTTCAATCTTAATACACCAGTCAATAAATTACATAATATATGAAATACTTTACTATTAAAAAAGCTTTATGTTGCTGACTTTGACCAACTGTAGTTTATTGTAAATGTTTTACGCATGTTTACTCTCCATACTCTTCATCACTCAGCAGTGTGCCTAGTGTGATGGGAGCTGGGAACTGTAGCTTGGAAAAACCATAGTTACAGTTACAGTCCATTTCCCAAATCATCACTACCACCACGTCACTCCCTGCATCATGCAATGCCGATTTCCTTACTTAGGGAAGAGTGCGGAACAGTATCATACTGCATATCACTTGTCTGGGCAAAAAAATTCTGCTCAATATGGATTATTGGATTCCTGTTGTAAAGTCGAAAATTGTAAACCAGACTAGTGTAAAACAAGGGTGAGCTGTACAGGTAAGGCCTTAATCTCTCAGTCTTAGCCTCTCAAACTTATTCAGGTAGAAGTGATATTTGCCGTTCTTAGTACAAGCTCTGGGATATTTACAGATTAAGCACTGACCTTAGGTAGAAACAATGGCTTAGATCCGGTGCTCCAATCTGTCAATTAAAATAACATTTCTACTAGTGTTTGGTCAACATTTTCCTCATATTAGTCAGTGAATATTTTTTATTTGAAGTTTATACATTATTTACTGTCTTTCTTGTTACATTTTAAATAGAATATAAGATAAGCTGCACCTGTATATAAAAGGAAACAAGCTGAATACTGTGGGTTAAAAGTCTTTATTTTGGCTACATGCTCTCACACCCTCAAGGTGCCATGATCTCGTGTTGTTGGTTAACAAGTGACCCTTTCAGCTCTGAGTCAAGTTACTCGAGCCTGCACTTTCACTCTGGCCCATATGGAGACAATGGTTAGTGGGGGCCTGTTCTTGCTAAATAAGAGAAAGAAATACGTGATTGACATCCCGATTGGTAATGTTTGCTCTGTCGCGGCCCCTTTCCCCTTCAACTCTCTGCTCACTTTGTGGGGGGAACAAGATTTCTTCTCAATCTGCGCCCTTGTGGAACGGCGGAGCGGATGTAAGAGGATCACTAGCTCTATGGCGGTTTGACATGTTTGGACAATACCTGCCCAGGCAGTGGGATAAGTGCAGGTCAGTCCCCTGTAGTGATGTCACACAGTTCCCAGAGCATTTAGCAGCCACCTGGGAGGATCTCCATAGCCCGAAAAGAAGCACTTGAAAGGATATGAAGGCAGCACAACATGCTCGCAGACCTGCAGTCAACACAGCGTCCTGTTACAACCCCTTTTTGGCAAATAGAGGTCCTGACCCAAGTGCACTTAACATTTCACACCAATAGTCTTCTAACAGGAAAGAGGTGAATGAATTAAGTACTCTTGCCGCTTTGAGACCTTTCCAACAGGTCTCAGACTCTCTAAGGGTTCGAGCTTTCCATTCAGTTGTTTATTCCATTTGTGTTTAAGATGTCATTTACATCACAGTGGCGGGCAGTGCAGAACTTTAATAAGTTTTATCACAGAACAGATACAGCGTTGTTTCTTTATCGTTAATCCATCATCATATTTTAAATATTAGTATTAAAAGAGCATACTGTTCTATCTAAAAATAGATAACACAATACACAGAGCATGTGCTCTGGGTTGTTTTCTATGTACAATTTGTCTATGTTGTTTCATGTACTATAGTGTTACCATCGCACTAGGTTTGCTCCACATGTATCAAGTGATTTGATTTATCTCAGGTTTCCTAAGTGAGCCCTGGTATAGATTAGCAGGTTCTCAACATTGTTTTGTATCAGAATCAGAACTAAATGAGATGGAAAGACCACACCCGAGACCTCCACCCTTGTACATGAATGGGTACTCCCTAAATTGTCTCAGACAAAAGGTCTATATCTGAGGACAGAAACTGTCCATGCTTAGGAGACAGAAATGACAGATATGTGCTCTAGTCCATACCAGAGCATGCTTAAGGAGTGTGCTAGGTACAACTGTTCAGAAAAAATGCCCACAGCAATAACTCTATACAATGACTCACCTGGCCTGGCATGTATATTACTGCTGCTGCAACAAAGAAATGAATATACTCCATCCATCCGACTCATCCATCCATCCACTAACCCTACCTGGTGCCATGAATGGATATTTGCAGAAGATTTGAATGTCTTCATTCTTTCAATTTTAATATCTGCTTATTATAGTGCAGAGTGCAAGGCTTGACTGGGTATCATTCCCTCACACGAAACACAAACACGGGGGCACCTAAGAGACACCAACTGAAGTATCTAGGGCTCTTCCTTATTGTGGAAGGGAACTGGAGTACCTGAGGAAAATCCTCACGCTACCCTCACACAGGGCACAATTGCCCTGACTAGCTCTGGGACTCGTCGTGACATTGCTAACCACTTCCTTTATAACAGTTTGCTAGAACATCAGTAGAAAAATCATCATTGTAATAAAATGTTAAAAACACAGCCTTAGATGCATCTGATAGTGTCGAAGGGTGGAAAGGTTGGATGAGAATCATCCTTTTGCTGCCACAAAAGTGGCCTTGTTCAGCCCATTAAGGCGCTGGAAAAGATGTCAGATTACAGACGTGGATTAATTCTCATAGAAGATGAGTTTCTGTCTTACTTTGGCTGGGGGAACATTGAACGTGTTCAAATTGGAAGATAGAATTTGATCATACATTTGATTTGATTACATAACCAGTATTTTTCCAAGCGTTCTCTGGATAGGGGTGATTGAATGTGATTAATTTACTTATGTGCCAGATTATGGAATTATAGTATCACTGTGATATTTGATCTGAACTCACCCTAGGTAAACATGCTAGTGTTTTTTTAAACACCTGGGCTATAACTCACTCACCTGATGTAAAGTGGAAGCTGCATGCCTACACTTTAACAATGATCATGACTACACTGGGCTTAACAGAGGTGGATGAAGTCAATTAAGTGTTTTACACAGCAATCAGTTATGATTTCTCTTATATGAATGATCACACATAAGCCTGCTTGTATTTGTTCAGCTTTCCTCAGTTCTGCTCCAGGCAAATGCTTACCATTTATCAGTGTATTAAGGTACTGTTGAACTACTTAGGGACTGTAAAGTTATACATTTTGTCAAACAGTAAAAACAAGCTATTTACAAACTGAGTATTCAGATCTTGAATATTGACATTAATTGTGTTATAACAATTTTAAACAGAAAGGCAATTGAAATTGTAATTTTAGGATTCTTTCTATTTCCTATGCCAGTAAAGAGTTAAAGGTAAGGGGAGAAATGTCTATATACAACCAGCGTCCAAAATCCAAGGCAAAATCAAGAGATTAGCTATAGGATTAAAACTACGCACAATAATCAAGACAGACAAACAAAACATAAAGCGTGGACAACACAATCTATCACTGAAATATGCATTTTGAATTTCATTGAATGAGACTGCATATTTTGATCTCATGGCCGTTTGGTCAGTGGTTGGGTCCTGTTATTTTTTTACATAAATGTTTAAGTCTGCTTTGTGTGTTAAACTGCTTTGTACAACCTTAGGTAAAGGTTTCACTCCCCCAAAAATCACAACTGAAACGCTAGGTATGGTTTTGAGAGAAGAAAGACATTTACTTCATTATATCATATAAACATATGACAAAATATTGTAAAAACGTTGTGAAAAACAAAATTTGTGTGATTTTTTTGTATTAGAAATGGAAACATTAAATATGGTACCAAATACATAATGCGGCGACCTAGTGGTTAAGTTACTGGACTGTACACAAAAAGGTCCTGGAATGTAGACAAAAAGGTCCCGGGTTTATTTACATCTACATTTATGTCTTACAATCCAAGCAATTGTGGGTTAAGGGCCTTGCTCAGGGACCCAACTGTGGTAGCTTGGCAGAACTATTAAATTTAGCTGCCACTGTTGGGTCTCTGGGAAAGGCCCTTAACACACAATTGATTTGATTGTTAGACTGTATCAGTTGTAAGTCTTTCTAGATAAGATCATCGGATATCATAAATATAAGGTACATATGATCAAAGGTTTGGGGAAAACAGCTATACAAACTTCAGCATACTTTCAACTCTTTAAATCAGATCAGTAAATTGGCCACACACAAAAGCCTTTCTTAGTCTAGAAGAAATTTTTACAGATTAGATCTTATTATTAAAAAATGTACAATTTTTATATTTGTTACTTTACATGAAAAGTAGTAATGATTAGCTATTGTCACTGTCTGTTATCACCTTATCCGACCAGTCTGTCGGATGCCTTGTAGACGTCGCTGGTCACACCACTGCAGTAGTGTTTTAGTCATTATTTAACGCCACCCGATGGCTTGGCGGGCAGACCATTTTTCCCTCGGATCGATGCCAATTTAGAATGACCAAAAGACTTAACGCATGACTTTGGAGTAAACCCACACAGACACGGGGAGGACATGCAGACTCCAAACAGAAAGGACCCAGACATATAGTCCGGGACTTTCTTGCTGTGAGGCAGCGGTGCTATCCACCAAGACCGTGCTGCCCAGTCTGTTATCAGAGATGTTATATAAGGAGGAGACTGGCCGCTGGTTGATATATGAATGGGACTGTAATACTGAAGCCTCACCTCGTTTTTACAAATAATCAATTGTCACAACACTAAATGGATTTGTTTGGAGGGGGGGGTGTTCTTGGCCCCTTGTAATGACACATGCGCAGTATCCAGAATAACAGTAAAAATCTTATTTTTCTCTGTTATTTGAACCCAACAATGTGAGTAAGTTGTATCATTTTTTTTGTCAGATTATACATATAAATGCTAATTTCTATTTCAATGTTGGATGTATAAGTCTCTTTCCATTCCAAAAGATAAGAGTCTGGTCTTGCATGGCTGAAAATAACTGCCCATTGGTGTTCTTTCCACCAAGATGGCGGCAGATTGAACAGACTCATCATAGAATGATACCCTTGCTGTTTTTCATCACTGGCTGGACTTTCATCACTTCATGGACTTTGCGTCAAGGAATCAATTGCCAATCATGGACCATTTCCCAAATTTGTGTGAGTAAATAGAAACTATACATGCATGTAAGTGTTTTTGTAGTGCATTGTAAATGTGATTGTTTGATCACATGGAAATCTCAGCAAAACGCATCATGTCTACATCGGGTATGAATTTCACTTTGTCTATTTTTTGTAATTTCGTTAAGTCGCCAAACTCGCCTATCGTCAAAATTGTGTGCTGTGACCATTGCAACAGACATACAACACTGTAGTACTTACACCGAAAAACAGAATGTGGACAAAAAAATTTACAATAAACGTTTGTGCAACCTATTGCATAACATATATTGTTACACAGTTAGGTGATATAATGGCAGCAGGATCTACAGCGTTAGCTTACTTATAATGAGATACATTCACAGTTGGTCTAAGCGATAGGATTATCACCCTGAATAAATGTGATCACTGAATGAAGTGACAGAAGCTGCACTTACACAATACTCTTTCCATATTTTATACACAGATTTATCCGTGGTCAGGACAGAATCACACCATAGACAAGGGGCCAGTAGTCACTGTTGCACTGCCAGAGGATAACAGCTCTGGCAATCAGTAATAAATGCCATATTATTAGAGAGTTACTTTCTTGAGGTTTCTTTAGATGTGCCCTAAATTATCCCACAGTTCTGACATTTACTTAATACAATATCAATAGTCAATATATTTACATTTACAGCATTGCCCTTATCCAGAGCGACTTACAATTAATACAGTTTTACAATCCAAGCAGTTGTAGGTTAAGGACCTTGCTCAGGGACCCAACTGTGGTAGCTTGGCAGAGGTGGGATTTGAACCCTGTACCTTCTGGTCCATAGTCCAGTACCTTAACCACTAGGCTACCACAGTCCCAACATTAGTAAAATTATGAATACAACATTATTAAATATTAAAACATATTGTGCATAAATAAATGAATAATCATAACGGTGAATTAGAACCCTGCTAGTACTTCCCATGCACCCCTCATGGCATCTCTTAATGTAGCTACAGAGTGGTTGTTTGGGACTTGTCTGTAAACACCTGAATTTCTCTAGGTCCCTCAGTGCATCATTATGAGCATGAACGTAACATCCACACGAACCTACCTTCCATTTTGTCATATTCATTACAAGCCCTGGAAAAAAAGAATGTGTTGCCATTACATCTGTTCTCATCCTGGCTGGATTATGTGTGAAATGCTTGTCTTATTTATTTCTAATTCCATTCCATTATGCAAATGATTTTGAAAGTTTAAACTTCATCTTCTCAGAACATTAACCTATTTCCACTTACACATTGGGACTTCTGATGTGTTTCATGCCACATAGGCTTAGAACAAAAAGGTGAAAATTGCACCCTGGGGAAAACAGCTTTGATTAAAAGGTGTGGATGCACCCCCCTTTTGATGCATTTTGTTCTTGGAGATCAGTGGTAGGCTGATGATTCCTTTATTTCAGTAGCATGGCTTTCCTTTAATATCTGCAACATGTTTAACCAAGAAAGCAGGTACTCAGATGGACTTCACAGAAGCAACATAACTAATGAAGTGATTAAGTATCACTTTTTTTTACTTTTAAACTTTTGCTTTAATATAGCCATGTTTAGTAGATACAAGGTAAGTTTTTTCCCAATATGAGAGCTAGCAATTTGTATGTTTATTATTAGCTGGTTGGCTTGTCTAATCTATGTTGCTGTTGTATTAAGTCATATGCCTATAGGAAAATTAAAGACATACAGTCCTCTTCAGAATTGGAACCCGTGGTAAAGAAGAGGGTTATAAGAAATTTGTTGCCAACATGCAAACTTAGTCTGGGCAGTTTGAAAAGAATAATCCATATCAATTTAATTAAATACACTACTCTGTGGCCAAGTTGGTTCAGACATGGATAGAGTTCAACTTAACTAATTTTGATGTGATGAAAACAATGTCTATGATGTTTATATTTTGAAATTGGTATTAAGTTTCATGATACAGGAGAACATAGATATTTTTCACAGCCTTTGATACAACTCTATGCAAAGATTACATCTCTGAATGACTAATGAAAGCTAGATGATGCAATCCTAATTAAACTTGCACCACACGACTTGATATGGCTTACATTCTCCAACTATCAGGAACCCAGCCAGGATTTTTACCCTTCTACTTATATTGTCGTTCAGCTATTCAGCATTAAGGATTTGCATTAATAAATCAGATCATTTCTGCTATATCTGGGGTGAAAAGGCTTGAGTCACAAAAGCAACGTACATAAACTATGTCCAACTTCAATGGTGCCACTATGGCGACTTTAAGGTGGCCACTCAGGCATTCACTGCAGCTGGGGACAAAATGTTCTTCATCCAACGCTTGTTAAACCAAATAAGATTCTGCTACCACCATTGCATATCATGTTGGGTCTTATTAAGAACTTTTAAAGGACAAAAATGCAGAAGCATTCCAGTGTCTCCTTTGTAAATTTCAAAGCAAAGATAAAGCAAGGCCTCAAAGAAGTGGTCCTTATTCATGTGCTTCATGCTGTGTGACAGGGAAAGGCTGGATGGGCAACATTTCAGTTAGTGGAACAAATTTCCCTGGAGACACAACGGTAGGCAACTACGAAGGAGGTGGTGGAAAATCTCCTTCAGGCATACACCAACTGGGTTCTTAATGATTCATTTCTTGCACTCTTATCTAGACTATTTGGAAGCAGATAACATCACATAAACACATAGAAGGTTCATTAACAGTGCAATTTGAAGACATAACAGGCATGAGAAAGCAGCAAGCACATTTCTAATAAGAGTACCTAATAAAAAGAATTCATCACAATAAAATTGTAGAATTCTGTAATTTTGTTACGGATAAAACCAATTACAATGAATACTATAATAATGTGTGATTAATACGATTAAATATTTAATCATTTGATAACACTAATTTTCACTACTCTGGATTACCAAGCCTGTAAATGCCTAATCAATATTAATTAAGATAGACAGCAAACCAGTGCAAAGCTTGCAAAAAGTGTTCACATGGGCATCACTTATTATAGATTACAGATGGCCTGCATCTCACATACACAACTCCAGCCCTTATGAACGCCAGCTGGATGCTCCTTCTTTGTTATATTTTAAATATAGTGGCCTGCTTATCAGGGTATATGCTTATCTAAACCTAGAGTCCAGAGCCAATCCTGGTACTCCTAGGACCCTGTGCTTGTCTATTGCTGGACAGAGCATTGTTTGCTGTTGCAGCAGCCAGGGATGATCTCCCATCTGGCCTCACCTCCCACAGACACTCCTCATCATGGGACATGAAGCAAGGGAAAACAAAAATTACTTTTTTTGTGACAATGTTCTTTGGTAAAAGTACAGTGGTATATGATTTTTTCACAGCAGTGGTGCAGGTAGTCTTAATGCTGCAAAGTTAAAGGCATGTAAGAGGCTGCCTGTGTGGACCTTGGCATGTTCTGCTTGGGTCCGTGTGGGGTTTTGTTTCATACTGTACTTTGCAAAACCATGCCAGTAAGTGTATTTACTGCTCTAGTTTGTTACATGCAAGTATGAATGAGTGAATGTGTAATGCCCCAAGTTGCCAGGATACCAAAAACCTTCTGTGACCCTGATCATGATAAAACAGTTGAAAATGGAAGAGTGAATGATCTAGCTGATTCATGAACTGCCATCAGAAACCACAAGAGGCCTCTGTGTTATAGTTGAACATATGCTACCAGTTGGACCGGTTCCTGGGCTTGTTTTCAAACAGCTAACACTCTAAACTTCTGTGTTAGTGCCATGCTGGCAAATTTGTCAGAAATAATATTATTGCACAAGTCCTATATTAATAAATCAATAATTTCTTAATAATCTTGTAATGTTAAATAAAACCTGCTGCAAACCATTAGCATGCTATGGAGGATATGGCACCTGGGGAATTTTTGCTTGTCAGTCTGTTAAAATGTCTGCAGTTTATTTATCAGCATTGAAATGTCAGTTGCTGACAGATATATCACTATGATTGATTGGTATTATACATATAGTACTGAATGAATCATTTAACTCTAGTTGATATATGTGCTAACACTTCATGTGTTTGATTTTTGGTTGCCTAGGGGTGATGGTTAGCGTTGACATTTTTTGCATTGTTGCAGTACAGGTAAAAACATGTAAAAGATGAATATTAATTAATGGTACAGTCCCTGGAGGGTTTTTGCCAGACAGTCACATACACATATAAATGTATACATAAATATCCAAACCAAATACAGCCGCTATACTGTGTCTGATCCACTCACACCAGCACAACACACAAATACATCATCCACACAGTATCACTGCAGTCCCGAGAATGATCCACCACCCAAATTATACCCGATACCTGTGATGGTCCTGACCATTAGAGAACAAAGTTAAGACGTTTGTAGAGAAACAGATACACTGCAGTCTGTAATTGTAGTAATAAAACCTGGGCAATAAGTGTAAAGTGATCTGGGAGTGCATATAACTTATATAGTCCCTTTCACATTATTGGCACCTCTGGTAAGGATGAGTAAAATGTTTCTAACCATTAAATAATAATGGGCCAGTTTCAGCAAGACAATGATCCAAACCATATGTACAGATTAACAAAATCATGCTTCTACCATGGCCATCCTAATCCCCTGATCTCTACCCCATAGAAAACCAATGGGACAAAGACAAAGAAGGACTCTGGCAATATGGAGGAATGGTCAATTCATGTGACGTCACATTTATTTATATAACACTTTTACAACATTTCTCTCAAAAAAGCTTTACAACTGCCTAGGCCTACAGCTGTAAGTGAGCAAGCCTAGGGCTACAGTGGCAAGGAACAACTCCCTTATGTTATTAAAAAACACGGCAAAACCTTGGAAGGACCAAGACGCAAATAAGGATTTAACATCCTTGGGCAGCCTAGGTGGAATAAATAAGAATTAAATTAGGTTACCTGATTATTACGTTAATTGTAGTTATTTAAATGCACAGATGGTAAATATGAAAAAATTGAAAGAGAGAACATATTTAAAGGAAATACAACTAACATAAAATATAATAAATAGACTACAATAAATATAATGAACGATATTAATTCTAAATAATTCGATATTACAAAGGGTTTAATTAAAAAAGAATATAAAACTATAAAATATAAGACAAGAGTAAAGTATATGTAGTAAATAAAATAACTGTTCAGTAAAATATTTTGGTCTATAGTGTCATGTGCTGCACTTAAATATAAGAAGGAGAAAAGAAATGCATCCATTGTTAATCAATGTCATAAGTATTCTTATTAATGATTATTTAGTATCATGGGTCTTAATCCTGTCAGAGATTTTTCATAAATACTGTCTGGTTTGGAGGCCATGAAACTGCTGCCATTTTCAGCTTTTTCTAAAAGCTTGGAAAGGAAAGGTAGATTTAAAATTGGGCTATAATAAGACAGGATGTAAGGGAACAGCTTTGGTTTAATAACTGTGGACATAAAGTTAAGCAGTGGTTCTATAGTATTAGGTATCAATTATTTAAATAAAGGAACTGGATCTAGTAAACACCATGATTTAGATCTACCAGTAAAGATTAGTATTAATGATTTGAGGCTAATTAAACAGATGTTTACACTAGTGTGGCATCTGGGAGGTTGCTAAATAGATGTGTGATGCGATGAGAAGTGAGTGTTATGCAGAAATAGTTACCATTAAATGAGTGAATTTCATGAAATCATTACTGGTATAATCAGGCAGTTTCGACTGTAGCTAGTCTGGAGACATATTATAGAGACATTTTGGATAATGCTTATTTTTCTCTATTAGTAAGGAAAAATATGCAGCTTTAGCTTTATTAAGTCCTCCAGTCCTCCAGTCAATCTGAAATACTTCTAATTTACTATGTCGTCATTTCCATTCTAAAATCCGAGCTGTCTGTATTAAGGCACAGGTGTGGTCATTATACCATGATACAAACCTTTTTTTATACTGAAGTGTTTCATGATATTCGGAGCAACTTTGTCTAAAGTTGGGTGACATAAACATTCTAATTGATGGGCTGGATTTTCAAGCTGGTTGGGCTCAATAATCACAACTGAAGTAGCAGATGTTATAGTGTACTTAGTGTGATAATTGGGCAGTAGGCAGACATTACTAGTTACAGGTAGGCTATATATTAAGACATAGTAATCATAGATCAAATCACTTTAAGCAAAAACAACAAATATATCAACACCAAATATATACTGCTTACAAAAATAGGGATGAAATGAAATATCCCCTAATCTTTGTGAGCAGTGTAGTTGGTATATTAAATCAACTCAAATCACTCACAATTAAAGCTTTGTCAATTGAAAGTACTTTGCTTGCACATCAAAACTGAGATCAATGTCTTCCAGATGAAATAAGGAAAAAAGAAAAAAATATCTACAAATATTGCACTGTAAAGAAATAATAATAACATCTCATAACATAATAACAGCTACTAACAAACACTCCATAGCACTGAAACAGGCATGTCATCATCAGGACTGCAGGGGTAGGCTAGTCTCATGTTCCCTGCTATATTTTCTCCTACCGCATAAGGTGTTATAAAAGAAGACCAAGTGATGTTTTATTGGTAAAGGAAGGATGTACAAAAATTGAATGCCTGAGTGCCAGTAAATTTGCCATGTGGTTTTGGTGAACAGAATTGTTTCTTGATGAGGGATGTTTTTTTCAGAGGGACATTAATTCACCAAAAGGTCAATTTCAAATAACCCACCAATATACAATATACACACCAATAAATGTGGATGGGACTGTATGTATACTGTCTAAACAACAGGGATATTAGGCTTGCTGAATTTGTCTGAATTCAGGCTGTGATTTTGTACTTTTATACTGCTGTGACTCAGTGAGTACTGATGTGCCTTCAAATTCCCCAGTGAATGTGATTCTATGCACACTGTGCTCAGATTCTCCACAGGCAAGGTAATTACTTGATTCAGAAGCTGAGTGACTTATCACACTACCACCAGGGAACTTCATCCTAAGCTTTAAATGGAATAATTCCTAAACACAATGGGTCACCGTGCTTGAAATGACCAGGCATAATAGCTATAATCAAGCCTACAGTAAGCCTCCCATTTAATCATCAGGAGTGAAAAATTCAGAAGAATTCCAAAGATCATCTATACAAACCAACTGGAGAATCTGTACTACATGTTCTACATTGTTGCTGACCAGTAAAATGCTTTAATGTCATCATTCACTGTGACTGTGATAGGAAATTACATTCAATGGTAGTTTGATTCTTATACAGATTGAAAGAGGGGGTGAGAGTTTTATTTCTCCCTGCAGTGAAATTTTGTCACAGCACTTAAAATTACAAAATGTTGACAGACAAACTATTAGTACAGAACCGCTAGTTAAATTGATACAGGAAATTTAAAAGTAGTGCTAGAAATGTGATGGTATACATTTAATTTAAGGGTGAAACATTGCTGCATTATCATCTCACAGCTCCAGAGACGTGCATTTTAGTTTCCTCTCACATTCCAAAGACGTGTTAGGTCATCTCTAAAATGTCCCAGTGTGAGTCCGTGTATGCAAATGGTTGCCCATGTGGGCACTGTGCTGCCAGGGGACACCTTGTTGTATTTACAGAACAGGGGTATATCAAAGTGATCTTCACACGTTTTGGACATGTGTCTTATGGCACTAAAATACGTTGTGTAAGTGTTAATGCTCATCAAGCTGAAGAAGTCTTCAAGTTTGGACTCTACCAGTTGACTGTCAGAAAGATTGCGCACTGAAGAAATTCAGTGCCATAGTTATCCTCTCCAGGAGTGGTTGATATAAAGGAACCCAAGGCAACTTTTAAGCAATTAAAGGCCTGTCTCACATTTGGATAATGTTAATGAGTCCACAATCAGGAGAACTGTTTGGGTCTGTTTTGCTGCATCTGAGCCAAGATAGTTTGGTATCAGTGATGTATAAACGAATTCTGAAAGATACCTGCAAAGTGGGAAGGAAAATGTCAGGACATATGTCCAAGTAAGAAATTTCAATGGAATGTAAGTCATGTAGCAACACAATGACTTGACACAACAGTATTTTGCTCACAAGTTGTTCTACCAAATAATGGTCAAAGAAAACTAAAGTTAATGTAACAAAGTCTTTACCTTAATCCAAGAAGCCCACCAACCAAAGTAGAATTTGGGATGTATGGAGGAATAGGCTGAATACCTCCAGTCTGCATCAAACATTCAAGACTCTTGACAGACGGGACACAGACTTCTGCAACCTTGCAGCTTGAGCACAGTGCCAAGCATGAGCCCCCCCACCCCTTCATATATTTTGCCAAACCTGCTCTTGGCTAGTGTCACCTGTCTCAAACATATTCAAAGTCAACCACTGATAAGGATCGTTGTTCACATTGTCCTCTCCAAAGAACCCTAAACTAAAAGCTTCTTCAGTCAAACTGTAAACATCTGTTAGCACAGCTCAGGGATCTATTTCACCAATTTAGAAATTGCATGTATGGGCAGATAATATCATTTAATTACAGTTGAGATAAGATTTTTATTTTGAAAAAATGTCCAGTTTTTTAATGCAAACAAGTATATCACAAGAGAACAGGGAACAGTCAAAGCATGTGAAAGGCTTGGAAAAGCAAGAACAATTTAGCTCAATTTGGGTGGTGTGTTGCGTTGCCATGATACGATTCTTTATTTCCTACTTGTTCCATTGCCTCCTCTGTTGTGCATCGCCTTTCTACCATAAATACTAAGTCTTTGGCAAACAATAAGCTGTACATATAGGGTACAGCTGTCAGATCATCCCATCCTAAGCCAGCCAAAGGTTGCCAAGCAATCAGTCTGCCCACGCTGATGCTGCAAGTGTTTAATAAAACTTTCTGTTTAATAATAATTTTTTTGGCATAAAAATAAGGATTGTAATCTAATTGGACCACAGCCATACATGGGAAAAGGCAAATCTTTGTAATTAAGTATATGATACAAAAATAAATGACAACCATATACAACTCAAACAAATAGATAAAGCAAAGTAACTCAGATATTTGCTGGGCAAAATATCAGAACATTACACGTGTGAACTAATTACTGAGTACATGTGGATTTTTAATAAAGCTAAATGTGTAGAGGTGTCTCTAGTCTATCTTATTTTTTTCTAAAAACTCTTACTAAACTATGCAGTTTTATTGCAGTTACTCTTGCCCAGGCCTTGAGTAAATCTTTTATTCTTAAAATAAAGATTTTAAAAAATCAGTTTAGTGCTGAAATGGCAATGCATTTCTTTACGTTTTGCTAAAATAGTTGACACAACACCAGATAGGACGTATTACCTAAAACAAACAACGCGACAATATCAGAAGAGGAAAACAAACACAGAGGTGCACAAAGGCATTTAAGCTGCTTAATTGTGCACACCAGGGAGCCGTTTGGGCTAGTTAAAGCAACTATTTAAGAGCCCCTCACCTTGAGGGACATCACTGGAAACATACGCCACCACAGGAAAACCCTAGGGGCTGGGTAACCTCCCTCCTTCCTCCAGCTCTTCGGCTTTAAACAAAGGTAGAGGCACCCTGCCTTGACACCTGTCAACACATTAGGTGTCAAATTAGCTGGCTTTCAACCACCACCAGCAGGTAAGCAACTGAAAATCTGCACTCGACAACAATATTTTTTGTTCCTGCCTCACAACTGCAACCTGCAATTTTTTGCCATCAATTCCCTCCAATCTCTGTGAGTGAGTAGAGCTACCACGCTTATCAGGGGACAAGCCAAGTCCAGGGAGTGTTTCTTGTAATTTGCAGTGTGCCATGTGTTTCTGGCCTGCAGGGTTTTGCTGTTAGGGAGTGACCCTTCTTAGCTCTTACTCATATTTTATTAGACCCAGCGGTGATGCTTCCAGCTGTCAAGGATTGTCGCATTATGACACTAAATCTGCTTTTATGGCTACTTAGGTGGTGGTTTATCATTCCTTGTTCCACAGGTGTCTGTCTTAACTAGTCTGGATCAGATAAGGAAGAGAATGTAAAAAAAAAAGTACACCCTATAGTGTGTTTAACAGACACCAAACCTGTCAGCAATCAGCAGGTACAGTTTCTGCTTGGTATGTGAAACACGTTAAAATCTGTCCTCATTTCCTCTCAGGGTGATGACAGGGCTCTTGAAGTTAGAAGACTAGTATATGAATGAGGTGTTTCATCCGGAACTGACACAGACCAGTTTAAACAAGGTTTAAATTGTCTATTAGTCACACATTTGAGATTGTTTAGTCATATTACTAAGGTGCGGGTTCAAATCATCTCATTAAGGTCTGGACATTTAGACTAAACAATAACTTCAGAAACTGCGATTGAGCAAGCACTCAGTGAGGTTTTTGAAACAGGTGTTAGTGCTACTGATGTTGCAACATTTCATGTAGTGTGAATCACGTGTGCTTTTACTGATGTCTAGAGTGACAGGTTGTTCCACACCAAAGCAAGTTTATTTGTCTGTCATTAACTTGTCTGTTGTGCTATGAAAACTAAGCAGTGTTGATGGTCATAGGTTATCTGACAGTGAATTGACAGAATTTTATAATTTGTTGATTCAGGCGTTTGTGATGTTGGTTTAGTACCAAGTTCCACATTTGACATGGATATATGATGCCTTCAAGTGATCCTCTATATGTCCTATTTTCAGGTCAGAACACTGTCTCTAATAACGCCATGACAAATTAAACTAAAAGGTCAGTGAAGAAAGCACAAATAACAGAAACTTTTCTTAAAATGCAGCCATTATTAATAGTCAAACACATAGACACAATTACCAGACCTGAAAAGGGCTTTATAACAATCTGTGTAATAGGAAATACAATGAGAAGCAGCTCAGCTCACTCAGATCACTCTCAAATCCTACATGCCAGCTCATAGTAAGTCAAAGCCTTATTCACAATTACACAAAGCACATACAAAAACACAACAGTGTGCACTGGGAGCTTTTCATAGTTAACAAGAACTACATCACAAACATGAATCCAAAATGAACCCCTATATGCCTGACCATACTGCTGTGCATGATGGGACCAGGGACACGTACTCCCTTGGTGCCAGAAACAGCATACGTGGGCTATGTTTGAAGTTCTGCTCAACAAAATCTTTATATAAACGTGTATATGTGTATATATATATATATATATATATATATATATATATATATATATATATATATATATATGGCAGTACAGTGTCCTGGTCTGACTGAGTTTGTTTAATTATTTATTTGTCTCCTTTAACGTCACTATTGGCATCAGCGGCCATGTAAGTGACACACACAAAGTTATATCCATACACAAGTTCATCTTTGCACCACTCACATATATACATACACAAGTCAATAACAATTTAGAGACAGCAATTCACCCAACACACATGTCTTGGACTGGACACAGGACTGTGGGAGGAAACCGGAGTACCGGGAGTAAACCCACGCAGGCACGGGGAGGACATGCAGACATGCAGTGTGTGTGTGTGTGTGTGGTGTGTGTGCGTGTGTGTGTGTACACTGTGATGAACTGATGCCCTGTCCATGATTGACTAGGCCCTTTAAATATAAAAAATGTTTGTTTGTGTGTTTAGTGTATTAAATGTTGCTTTCAGCATCAGCTTTCAGTATCTAAGTTCTAATAAAGCTTTGTGTGTCAATGTAAGCTTTTGTCTGCCGTTAAACAGCCACACACAAAGCTATATTGAAACTTAGATACTTAGAAATATACATATACAGATCAGGCATATTTAATCAACCGAATGCATGTCTTTTGACTGTGGGAGGAAACCTAAGCACCCAGAGTAAACCCACGCAGATACTGGGAGAACATGCAAACTCAATACAAAGGGAGTCAGAGGTCAGAATCGAACCAAGGTTATGTGCAAATATTTGTGCAAAACTTTACACATCAAGGAGGTGTAGAAGAGGTTTTAGAGGGAAAGGGGAATCACCTGACTGTGGAAGGGTAAGAATGGAGCCATATAGGATGATGGAGCTATCAAGCTGCTCCTAGTGCATATCATCCTGACAACTACAGAATATTTCTCATAATAGTATGAATATAATAAGTAATTAAATACTTTATATTTTAGTGTGCAATACATTATTTTAATTGGCTAGGCTAAAGATGTTTTTAAATACCAGACAGTGAAACACACTTGTGAATCATGTAGTAGTTTCTTTTTAGAATTACTTTAGACAACTTCATTGTCAGTGTTATAGAATGTGGTGAACCTAAAATAAATAAAAGAAAAAGTCCTAAAAAGGGCTTCACAGTCCTCTAGAAATGTACAGTAGTTGCATCACCACATTTAGAAAATTCATATAATATATTAAGCTGTCTGACACAAGAAGTAAAGGGGGTTTTATAGGGCAACTAAGAAGAGTAAGAATATTAAATAAGGCCCTTTGTAATTTCTAGAAACAATCAAATGTTTCAAATGTACTTATGCATAAATCACACAGCATTACATTAAAATGTATTGAACTGAAACAGGTTATTTTTTGAATCGTTTTTCAGATGAAAGTAGAGTTGAATGATATTAGAAATTAATCATTAATCTTTAATTATTTTAAGCTATTTTTCCTGTGGAAGATTCAGCTTCAGTGTTACGTAAACCAGAGTATCTTTGGAATCTTGGAAGCAGCGTTAAAGTGTGTGCTACATAATTATTTTGGGTGAGGTTTAGCATGAAAAATATGCAAACACTGTTAGATACTGCATACTACACATTTCCAAAATGTAAACTGCAGAATACTGTTGAAGTATTTACTAAAGTATGCAGCAACAAATCTGATTTGGCAAAGTACCTGATATGTTATGTATCTAATGTATGTGTGAACTGAATTATGGGATCGGTAGTTCTTCATGAGTAGTAACTTGCTTGAATATGCTGTTATGATTTCACTTGAATATGCAGTGTAGAGTTAGAATGGTCTATGCAGTGTTGAGTGTGTGGTGTACTGTAAACGTATAAAAAGGATTAAGACTACAATAAATGAGGCAGCAAACATTATGAAACGAATCAAATCAATAACTGTCACCCTCTACTTATACTGTATTAGTGCTAACATAAAAAAAACAGTTGGTTCCAGAATCTTGTCAATCTTAACACAGTTCTTCTATTTAGCCAGTTTATTGTCACTGTGTAGCCTTGCAGTGTAAGTGTTTAGTTGTTAGTCCCATTGCATAATGGCTCCACAAAGCAGGGTTTCTTAGGACAAACACTGGAATGGAATTGGTTCTCTGGGTACTCTGGCTTTCTCCCATATTCCAAAGATGTGTTAGGTATATTATCTAATGTATGTGCAAACTGAATTATGAGATCAGTAGTTCTTCATGAGTAGTAAGTTGCTTGAATAAGCTGTTACGATTTCACTTGAATATGTTAGTTAGAATGGTCTATACAGTGTAGAGTGTGTGGTATACTGTACACATAAGAAAAATATTAAAACTACAATAAATGAGGCAACAGGCAATATGAAACAAATCAAATCAATACACTACTTATACTGCAGTAGTACTGAAATAAATAAACAACAAGTTGGAGGGTGTTTCCAGAATTTTGTCAATCTTGACAAAGTTCTTTTATTTAGCCAGTTAACTGTCATTGTGTAGCCTTGCAGTGTAAGTGTTAAGTCGTGCACTGTTACAATTAATTGTTTATTTTCATTTGTTATGTTTATGTAATATGTTTATATTTCACAATTAGTTAGCATGTGAGCATACACTGGTCTACATTTGAAAAAAGTTTTCTGCTGACCTAATTATTTTAGCTGATTTTACCCAAATGAATGGTGCTGATTCCAAATGTGAATTTAGAAAATATGCAATTTATTTAACAAATAACAATTATTTGATTAAAAATTATAAAGGCGAATATCGAGTAATAAGAAGTTCTAAAATAGTGATAGTACGTAATATTTGTTTCATGCAGAAAATGTGTAACCAAGAGAGCAATATGTGTAAATTGTAATTATTAGAGAGACATTTTCTCTTTTTGGAAGCCCTGGAATAGTTATGATCAATGCTGTCATGCTGTAAACACCAGTGGTAGTCTGCCATCTGACTTATATATGCAGCATATCTATGTTTCATGGTCTTGATTTGTTATTGGAAGCGTTCTCCTTGTTCTTCACTCATAGCTCTAAGGGGAAGTATTTCAGGTGGCTATCAAATAAATGTAATTTGACACGTTTGCTTCTAGTCTTTGAAAAGCAAAAGTATGAAACCTGAATTTGCCAAGACAGTCTGTAATGACATCAGAAAATGCAAACCAAGCATACTTTTCTGTGGTTTTCATGGTACTGAGTAATTCTCTGTCTTTGATTAGAAGCTTGCAAGCCATAAAATATACCAGCTCTCAACCTCTCATGTGAAAGAGCAGGCAGTTTGGTACACAAGTACTTTAAGCAGTCACCATCTTGATCCAATCTGCTTCATTAGTCACAATTTTATATACAATGGGGGAAGCAACACTTTCTAAGGATTAACAAGTGGTTCATTCTTAATATCCTTTTCACCAACCTAACATTTTCTTTCTAGCAGCCCAATCTTTACTTGTATAACGTGATATCTTAGCTCAGCTATTCCAAAGGTACAGTAAGTAGGGACAAGATTGTGTAAATGCTTTGTTTTCCTAGAAGCATTGCTATAACCTTTAGATTTTCGAATAAAGTATAGAAATGATTATTATATTAGATTTTTTTGGAGAATGCTTCTCATGGATTTCTAAGTTTCTTTCATATTTACAGAATGAGCAATAGGAATGGTAGGTAATATATTGCTGCTGTTGAGTAATACACACTTTAGGCTTCCTTTTGAACTATCAATAAAAAGCCTCCATTTGTCACATCCACATCCCATCAACTCACTGAGTCAATGTAGCAGACAAGCTCCTTGTCCATATGTAAACATTTCAAAATAGCTTTCTCTCTGTTATGATACATAAATGTGGTACCGGGAACCAACAGGTTCTTTTCCTTAGCCTTGAACCCAGTAACTCTGCTGACGTCTTATAGCTGAGGGGAGATTAGGGTACTGTCTGGAAGAATGTGTCTTTTTGTTCATGCCTGTAATAATTCACCATAGTTTTGAGGCTCTTGCCACACCATTGGAACTCCAAAGCTGAAACTTTTTCTCTGACCTTTAGTCCACTGTCTCAGATTTTCAACACATTCACCCTGTATGTGGTATTACGACTGAATGCTGCCGTTAGTTTTCACGTTGCTTATATAGCCATAAAATGCCAGGGTTAGCAGTTTTTAGCTGTCTTCCTATTAGTTATACCGATTGTCTTTTTGTGTATTCAGCATATCTAAATAATAATGTAAAGTTTTTGCTATAAGAGTATAAAAGTAGATAGAGTTTTGAGGAAAAAACAGATGTGACTACACGAGACAGGTGTGATTGTTGGATTCAGCACACTAAAATACATTAAAATCACATGTTATCTGTTAGGGTTCCTACCTTCCCCCGGAGCGTTCGGCCGTCCTTGCCTGTCGCCATTACAGAGCTATCGGTGAGGCGGCCTATATATATTATCCTGATTATGTCCTGATCCCAAACAGCTGCTTCACGTCCT
>JAVSBV010000138.1:4617777-4630480 GCA_033117975.1 Parotocinclus spilosoma | reverse complement strand
TTACAGAGCTATCGGTGAGGCGGCCTATATATATTATCCTGATTATGTCCTGATCCCAAACAGCTGCTTCACGTCCTATAAAGGCATGGTTTTAGCGCTGGTTGGGCCCAGGTCGTCTTCATTCCATCGGGATTCCATCTCCGTTTGGTTCACGCGTCCGACCACCGGCGTTCCCGAGAGATAGTGGTAAAGTTTCGGGGGCTGCTAGTGCCGAAGGGCTTGTATGGGCGGGTAACCCCCGAGGTAAATTTAGTTTGTTAGAGGCACTTTGAGGGTTTTCCCGTCCCATAGTCGTGCGCCTACCTAGCCTTACTCCAGCCGGGTGTTCGTTCTGAATAGGTCACGCCCCAGTCTGGCTTCTTCGCTTTCGAGCTCACGCTCGCCCTCTAGCGCTTCGGCGCCCCTCGCAATCTATTTTCTCTCCTTGCGCACCTGAGATCATTCTCGTGTTCTGGCACTTCGGCGCCGTTTTTTGTGTGTTATTCTTATAGCTTATATGCTCGCCTTTTGGTGCTTCGGCCACTTCCGTGCGTTAGAAGTATACGTGTCCTGGCATGGCGTCCCGGTGCTCCTGCGCTTTTGCGCTCTCTTGAGTATCACTATAGTCTGCTGCTAACTCGAGATATGCCCCAGCCAGAGTAGCTACCGGACAACATGCACTCTATAAGGCGTGTGCCGTTCTGGCTTTCATATAATTGCATGCACATTTGAGCTCATGCTCGCTTCCTGGCATTTGGACTACCTCCATGCTTCGCCATTTGAGAGACATCCCAAAACCGTGCTTTCTGCACGCTTGCCCCCAATGGCGCTTTGTGCCCTCTCGTGACCAGTTCGCGCGTTGCTCCCACTCGGCCCCTTTATCCTTTTTTTTTTTGTATTAGGAGCCTTACGTTCCGCTCGTCATCCCTTTTCAATTGTTCTATATTATTTCCCCATTATTATTCTAAGTCGTGGGATATGCTTATACCTGGGTCCTACATAAAAACCTGGGTCCTACATAAAAACCACCACATCTCGTAACATTATCCTGTAGTTGGCAAAACTGATGTATATGTAAATAATCATATGTAGATAGTCTGCTGTGGTGATTCCAGGAGCAGCAAAAAAGGGATTTATTGTAGCTTTAAATCACTGTACACATTTCCAGTATGTCTCTTTACAGTCTGGAACACTTTGGATGTAATAACTCACCGAAGTTTCAGATTATGCAATTGTGGCTGCATTTAAGGGCCTTTATTAAAATCTGTACCTTCTTGCCATATTTGCCATGGGAAGAGCAACTTCATCACATTACAGTGACCTGTCAAATTATTTTTTGGCAAATTAATAAATAAGCATGTAGGATGCAAATATAATAAACATTTTAAAGCATGTTGTTATAAATGAAACAAAAATACCAGTTACAGTCAAACACAGTCAAATAGAGCTTATAGTAGTAGACAACAGTTTAGATTGTTATTTTTGCAAGACATTATGGCAAATTATGGCTTTCCAAGACAGATCAGATCAGCAATGACAAGAATCTAACACATAGTCATGCACTCATTTAAAAAATCCAATGTTTTGGCAGCAAAGGCCTGTCAGCAAATCAAACAATTTGTCGGGCACAAAAATGACTTAATCAAATGACACTTAATATCTATAAAACTGGAAACCACAGCTCCAGAAGACTGTAAAAGAGATACAGCAATTGATTTCTGGGAAATGCAATGCATCCGTTTGCCGGGGGGAGCTGAGTCACCGGGCGTGCAATATAAATACAGTTGTACACCAAATGCTTCAGGTGCTAAAGCGAATGTTCAGGCCACGTTCAGGCATGTATTATTTACTTTCACATCTGCAGAGAGCAGACTATTTACTAAGATGTGAAGGAAAAAAACTCTGAAGTGATAGGTGGTTTAGCGTCACTTGAAACATTGTCGTCTCTAAGTGCCCTGTTTATGGCTTAGCCACTGCTGGATGGCACAGTTTATTACATTTCAGCTTAGTTTACATAGCAGCAGTAACAACAACAACAACAATAATATGAATAGTAATAATTACAATGACCCTCAGGTGGTCCCAGAATCTAGTATGATAGCCTACCACCGCATTCACCCAGGTTTATAGGACTGAAACCAGAACCTACAGTGGTGCTCATGTTCAAGAAACAGTGTTTTGTGACTTAACATACAGTGCTGAATTACAGTTTGTGAACCCTTTAAAATTGACTGTATTTATGAAAAAAAACCTTATTGTCATTATATTTATACAGTCCTAAAAGTAGATAAAGAGAATCCAGTTATACAAATGAGACATGATATTTTACTTTATAATTTATTTCTGTAAGAAAATGATCCGATATAACATATCTGTTAGTAGAATGTATGGCTCTTGGATTAGTGAATAATTTGACAGATGAAATTAGTCGGGTGTTTTTAATCAATCTGATCACAATCATGAGTGAGTCGGTGACCTGTTGCATTACAAAATCTGAAAATCTAATCTTGACAATGTTTGTGGAAGAGTGTGATGGCAAGAACAAAGGAGGTACATAGTTGTTCATAGTCACCAGGCGGGAAATGTTAGCAAAAAATCTCTAAAGACTTTAGATACTGAAAAGCAAACATTCACCTACTCCTGCCATTCACTGATATATAATAGTGGCTCATTTTCCTTAATAAATAGATGATTAAGTTCCTTCCCCACCCAAACACTTTCTTATTTGCTTGATTCTGTACAGGGTCACTGGGGGGCAATGAATAGCCACAGCACTAGGGTTAGGGCAGAAACAACTTTAAAGACACAAATTAACCTAACACACATGCCTTTGGACTGTGGAAGGAAACCAGATTACCCTGAGTAAACCCACACGGACACAGGAAGGGCATGCAAACTCCACATAGTAAGGCCCCAGACTGCTTCACCTGGGGATTGAACACAGGACCTTCTTGCTGTGATGCAACAGTGCTACTTACTGAGCCAATATTATATATTTAATTAAATAGAACAACTTGTGCGCTTAGGGTTTTATGGTGGTTGTCTTGCTGTATGACAGATGGCGTCTTGAGATTCAAATCATGGGCAGATGTCCTGATATTTTCCTTTTGAATTTGCTAATGTAATTCAGATTTTGTTGTTCCATTAACGATAACAAGTCAGCAAAATGAGCCGAAATCATTATACTATAACCATGTTTCACAGATGGAATATGGTTCTCATGCTAAAATACAGTGTTTTCCTTTCTCCAGACATAACACTTCTCATTTAAAGCAAAAAAAAGTCTATTTTTGTCTCATCCATCACAAAACATTTTTCCAATAGCAATCTGGCGTGTCCACATGATCTTTAGAAAACTGCAGATGGGAAGCAATGTTTTTTGGAGAGCAGCGGCTTTCTCTTTGCAACTGTGCCATGCGCACCACTGTTATTCAGTGTTCTCATGATGCTGGATTCATGAACATGAGCCAATCTGAGAGAGACCTTTTGGTGCTTAGAAGTTACCCTGAAATCCTTGTGACCTTGTGGTTCATTATATATCTGGCACTTAAGCTGATCTTTGTTGGTCGACCACTCTTGGGAAATGTAACAATGGTTTTGAGTTCATTCTGTTACTCATAACTTGCATGACCTGAGATTGGTGGTGTCTAATCTCTCAAGAGATGTTTTTGTAAAATTTTCCAGCATTATGGGCATTGACAGCTGTTTCTGAGGACCTCAAAAATCTCTTTCATCCAGTCCATGGTACACTTTGATAAAGTGCAAAGTGTTGTGAAGTGCAAACTCTGATAGATCCCTGTTCTGCAAGTACAACGGTGTGTCCTGATATTTATCCTATTGATTGAAAACAATTCACTCTTCAGATTACCCTCTAATCCCAGAGGTTCATAGACTTTTGCCACTCTGTTACACTGGATATTTTTCCTCAACAGATAAATGGTCAAGTAATTTTTTTTTTATTTCATTTTATTATCTGTGTGCTCTTTATCTTCTTTTAGGGATTGTGCGAAAGTCTGAGGGTGTTTTAGGTCATATTTATACAGGGATTGGAATCTTTAAGCACCATTTTTTGGTCAGTCCCAAATACTGAGTAGATAACTGAGATGTGATTTGTGTCTAGAGCTGTGATTTAATGTGCAAGTTTAATGTGCACTGCATAACTTTTACTTTTATATGCAGAACCTTGCTTTACAGAATATCTATGTAAATTGCACTAAACACTGAATTGATTTGCCACAAAAAATTCTGTGGAAATTGCAAATACCATTTATACCCTTCTATAGAAGGAATACAAAATTAATTCAGACATACCATACCTTATGTCAATACCAATTTCTGACAGAGTGTTCTGAGAGTGTGTAGCTTTGTGTTCATCATATGTCAATGTTACTGAAGGCTTTAATTTTTCCTGGACCTTTGAATATGACGTGCTTGTTTCTATATCTTATCAATCTGTATTGAAGGTCACATTTTAAAGTGCCAAATGTCACATTTGTACTGTTTTTCTTTTTTTTTATTAAACAGGACATGCTGCAGATCGTTGTGAGAGATCAGTTGTGCAATAGATTTGGAAATTATTCCAAAGATAGCAATGATATGGCATGTTTTTGGATATGGGCATGACCTGGGTGAGACTTTTGGAGGGAAGGAAGTTAAGCCGTACTGTCATTCACTCTTGAATGTTAATACATGTCATTATACTTAAACGGCACTAATTGGAGCCTAAAATAATATTGCCACACCTGACTGTTCAGAACATGGAAAAAAGGAGAGAGAATCTTTGTTATTCTATGTATGAAAGATCTATTTATAAGCCAACAGCAAGTACAGTGTACGGACTACAAAATCTTTATGCAGAAAGCAGACAACTCACACCTAGTTATCTGTCAGAGCTTCTTGGAGCTGCACTTGACCCTGGTAACAGACAAACGGGCCTAATGGGAAAGGAAGGCTTGGTAAAGCATTATTTGATGAATGCAGAGCTGGCTGGGCTGAAGACAGCCAGCCCATTCAGAGCAGGCAGAAGAAACTCATCCTAAACAGTCCTGGGCAAACACAGAAGGGATTAAGGCATCAAGCACTTGAAAACTGACACTGACATAAATGAAAGCCGCTCTGTCATCCCCCAACAAACACGTGCAAAACTCAAAGAAAGCATGATAATCCCATGGTGTGCAATGATGGGGAATGTGTACAGCTATGCCCAAACTGCAGGATGGCTGGAATAACTGGGTTCCTCCTTTTTTATAGAAAAAATAGGAAATGAGAGAGAGTATGTGTGAGAGAGAGAGAAAGAGCGAGACAGACAGAGATAGAGAGAGAAAGCAATAGAGAGAGAGAGAGAGAGAGAGAGAGAGAGAGAGTTGTGTATGAATAATGTCAAGTTCCCCACAGGGGAGTGGCTATGAGCTAAGGCAAAGCCTTCAGCCGTTGGAAGTAAGAAATGTTAATCCGGAATTAAATGATCTGGCACTTTACAAAATACGAGACAATTACATGGATAATTATACCAAGCCTTCACACAGTGCCCGTGGGTCACAATTAGCATAATACCGGTTTCACACAAGAAACACTCGAGCGTCTCCAGGTGTGCCTGTTACATTGAACAACAGACCTACTGGAGAGGTGGATGTGTGTGTGTGTGTGTGTGTCTGCCTGTCTGCTTGTGTGTGTTTCTGTGTGTCTGTCGAGCATTGCTTGCACACGGCCAATCAATACTAATTTGTTAAACATGTTTAATGTATTGTGACTGGTATTCCCCAACCACAAAAATCATCATTTTAAGCTCACTTGCTAAACCGGTGGGAAAAATCTTCATTCACTGGCAGACTCTCAAGGTCAGTACCTGTTCAACGTGATTCAATTAGAAGGTCTCATCCTCTGGGTTTTCCAGGAAACTCAGCATGCTTTAGGGAGTTGTCTAAAAGTGTGTTTAAAAATGAAAGACATTTTACATTTTTGAAAACCTACTCTAATTACAGGGCTCGGTCGGTTCTGTCTTTTATGAAAAGAGTTGCAGAGTTGCCTGATTGTTATTAGATGATTTATCTCATCTGTTGATGGATAAATACCACCGTGCTTCTCTACAACGGTAATTGTCTGATTATACTAATGGAGACTATAAAGGCAGATGTCATATGTCCAACTGTATGTTACAGCTGCCTCATGACTGCCATCTGCACAGCCAGCTTGGCTTTTCTCATTAGACCGCTATTATCTACGACAGATGAGAATGGCCATAGCTATAACATCTGTCTTTATATTGTACTTTAAAGCACTCTTATGTATCAACAGTGCTTGTTTTTGTTCTGTTTTAACAAACGGATTAAGCCATTTCTCGTCTACTGATGAAACAGGCTGAACTGGACTAGATCCAAATTTTTTGTTAATAGCTTACGCTCAATTTTAGGTGTGCACATGTATACAAGTGGGTATTTGTTTTCTTATTTACAGTACATGACATTAAAATTGATCCCTTTCTTTCCATGAACTTGGTGTAAAAAGATGCCATGCCAAAGCTACAGCCGCAGTGTTTGATACTGAAACAAACAAAGGCTTTCCAACAACACTATCCCTGCATGATCACACCCGCTATAAGTACCCACAGCTTATGTGTGCTGTTGCCCTTTGATGTCATTCGGCCCTTCGAATTGGCTCCACTCCAGCTCCTGAATACTCTTGTCATGAACCTGAGCAGGACTTCCTTTCCTCGAGGCGCGAAGCAGCAGGACCCCCTGCCATCAGCAGAGGCTCAACAGGGGGGGGTAAGACCAACAAACGACTCCCCCGATGAGTCTGATTAGAGCAAGTAGACTCAGGATCTTATTGCCTGAAGCCATGCGACAGTGGTAACTTTACAAGCAAGTGCTCTTGCTTACACAACCAGTGATTCGTTGTCATAAGCCAACACTTGAATATTTTAATTTTAATGGTTCAGGGCCATTAGTCATATTTGCAACCTCAGCAAACAAATGCATGTGGAAACTTTAAACAGGCAATAAAAATGGCAGTAACAAAAAGCACTTTTTCTAACACCGGATAATTGTAATTTATTTCATAAGAGTAAACAATAAGAGCTAGCGCTATTCTTACCAACCTGCTGGACACATGGCGAGTCAACAGGGCTGTAATTTATGCAGGGCCAGGCACAGATCCTTCATTGCTCGGGCCTTATGCTGCCCGCGCCCATGCTGGTGCCCAGTCCTACACTCTTGTTCTCCCAAACAACTGTGACTGTTTTAATTCCGCTCACTGATTAGCCCGAATCAATTAAAACCACCTCGCTGGGCTCGACAACAGCACAGCATGGGGCATTTAGAAACACATTCATCAGGCCCTGCCTCTTAATCACGCTTTAATTAAAGCACGGCTCTAGAGGGATGAAAGGTTGCATTAATGCTGGGCTCCTGGTCCCCGCTACACTCAAAGCGGGAGACGTTGAATAAGAGGAGGGAACTAGAGAGCGGGAGCTGAGGGAGGTTTTTACTTAACCCACTTTACCTCACTTAGGAAAAAATAGGCCTAATTTTGTAGTGTCAATTTAGGGAGCTTAATGTTCAGGCGAGCAATATACTTCTAATTATGCGCAGTTAGACGCAGTGATTAAAAAAAATAGGTGCAATTGTGGAAAATATTCGCCTCGCACCTCACACTTCACATATATGTGACTAAATGCAAACAAACTTTTTCTCTCTCTCTTTTTCTCTTTGACTCAGCGAGGCAATGCGGCATTTTGAGGTACCGCTAATCGTGGAGCAATCCGATTTCAAAGCTGCAAAGAATAACATTATGTTCAAGGGGAAATGAACGCTGACACATTCCATCAATTAAATCTGCTTTTTACACCTAATCCTGAGCTGACTGTGGAACATCTCTGGCATAATAGAAGAAAAAGCGAATCGCTTTAATACCGGCTAATGACGTTACCCCAAGAATAGCCCCATACTGCTGGGAACATGCTAATCCAGGCCCAGCCTTTTGGAGCAACCATTTTTAAACTAGCCTCCACTCCTCCCGTTTCTAAACCCCTCATGGGGAGCGAGCACAATGGACACCTGCAGGCATCCTTGTCCGTCCAGGTTCCCAAAACAACTGCCTCATTATGAACCGTGGTGCAAGGCCTGCTTGTGTTAGCGGCAGTAATTAGCGCAGTACATGCTGATGACTTCCTCTTCGCTTTTCTGTTTGCATTCCTGCATAAATACAATTTGTCTTACAGTAGGATACAGTAGACTGCACAGTGTCTGTACTACTGTAGCCACATACTGCGGGTACATTTGATCTAATAGAAAGTAGAGCCATTTCAACAGGCCTGGCTCAGCTTTAGATCTGAAATGAAAAATATGATCTGTTAAACAGTTTCCATGAGCAGTTGTAGTTGTGTGGATATAAAATTAATCTTAATAAAATTGTTCTGCACGGGTAAAGACCCATATAGCGTGTTTTGTGTTTGATAACAGAAGGAGAAAGAAAGTGAAAAAATGCTTAAATAAGTTCTGCTTGAAAGTTGAAACAGATTGGAAGTTAATTGGTCGCAGGAATTATGGCTAAGAAAATATTTACTTTATGTCATATGTTGGCAGTTCACATTGTGTGACATTTAGCGTGAGAGCTGCACTTCTCCAAGCGCTTGTAACACATTCACACACAACAAACCTCCAACGATTACACAGCCCGTGTCTCTCTTCTTTTGGGAGTTGGATGAATGCTCGCCACCAACTTGTCAGGGGAGGCACACTTCTTTCGGAGTGTCGGCGGAAGAGGTAAGGCGTCTCAGCATGCCAAGAAAAGCCTTCGCAAGGGAAGAGTGGAAGACAGATGGCCCTTCCTTTTTAAAAACAGAGTTTGGTGGGCTTTGAGAGACTCCAGAGATAGTTGTCAGTAAGCTAAGAGTCAGGAGAAGCAGATGCCTGTGCATATGGTTTTCTTCAAATGATCCTCTTCATCAGTAGGATGAAAGCCTTAAAAGTTTTTTCTCTCACTCTCCTCCCTCTCTCTCTCTCTCTCTCTCTGTCTCTATCTCTCTCTCGATTTCTAGCTTCCAACCCAGCCTCCTACGAGGCTCTCAGCCTGTGATATGGAGCTAAGGGGTCAGGTAGCTTTGGTTTGGAGAGGCAGATAATGTGGAGGCGCTTAGGCGGATGGCGATATCAAAAACAAGCAGGCCATTAATAAAGCAATTAGTGAGGGGGAAGTGGGCATCTCTCATCACTGTCGAATACTCATTAGGGGCCAGTCTGTGACAGATTTCACAAAGAAACCTTTTGTAGTCTTGGCTTACCGAGACCCAGTCTTCTGCTATTCAGGCTCTTGAGTTCTGTCGCTCTTAAGAAGGCCTGAGAAAGTCCACTGAGCTCTTTTTTTTGGAATTACATAATGACTTTGCAGACTCTAAATCTGTAAACGAAATATACGGTTTGAAAAACATTGCAACTTACAAACTAATTCTGAATTGAGCAGCAGGTGAAAGTTAGCTGGTTTGTCATGCCTTGCATCTCGTTGACTGTTTATGATTTTTGAATAGGGCAGCATTTAAAAAAACAGCCACGGGAACACGAAAATAAAGCGAGTCGACAGGCAAAATATTATCATTTGCGCTCAATGTGGACAATCTGTACAGCAGCGTTGACGGATGCGTGCAGGGTAAAATTACCTTCCTTTCCATGGCAGAGGTGCCAAGCCCTAAGGCAGAACGGGGCGTGGAGTTGTGTGGAGCTCGGAAGGCCCAGAGCAAACAATCTGTCGTGACAACAAGACGGGTACCTTCATTATCGGTTCTCTCGCCCCGCACCTTGGCGTCATCAGCAGCATGGGCTGACAGCTGAGGTGCCAAAGCCAGGCGGGTATTCGTCCTGTGGTCCCTGCTATTCCAGGTGCTACTGATCACAAGCGAGTACACAAAGAGACTTGCACATAATGTACGGCATGCGCACAAAGCGCCATATGTGGTCATAGTACATGAAGTAAAATTGCTTGCGTTTGCATGATGGGCTCGTTAAGACTCCAAAATGTTGGTCAGAAAACGGCATGAATTGAATTCTGTTTATACAGACTCAAACCTGCCTGCTTTTTTCTGTGCATAGGTTGGACTGGTATCTATTTGCACTAATCCATCCTGGATAAAGGAGGATAACATTGGGAGTAGGTACACCTTCTCCAGGTGACACAGTTTTGTTATGGTTGCCTAATAACTCACCACTGTGACCTTTAGCTAAGCTGTTCAAGTCTAAGTGTTCCTCATTTCCGCTGTGTAGGGAGATGAGACGTGTGGGGGTGCAAGGTCTGGGCCATGGCCTTCCCCCTCGGGCACTGCAGGTGTGTGAGTGAGACAGCCAGTGCTGGGGCAACACCAGCATAAAGGAAGAAAAAATAAACAAAATGCTAGGTAAGAATGTGACATTAAAACACAGAGAAGGGAAATGCTGTCCAACCTGCTTTGTGAGGCAATGGCTTTTTAAGCACTCATCATGCTAATTCAGGTGGTTTAGCCAAAGTGAGAAATGGAGTAGAAGTGTTGGGAGTGTTGGGAAGCTATGTGAGATTTACAGAGAATCCCCCAAAGCCTGCTATGTACTCTTGGGCGTCACTCACTAATGTGCCCAGTTTTGCTGAGCCCAAGCAATACCTTTTCATCCGGTATCTGAATTGACAGCTATACCCAGAGAAAGAAGTGGGGGTATCAAAGATCCAGGTGTGCAGCTGTGCTGAGAAACTTACATGTTGAGTGTGAGAAAAAAAAATGTGGGGCTTGCGAGCATGATGACTCTCAGACTCTCAGTAGTTGCATTTTAACATCTTATTTGTGCGTGTGTGTCTTGCACTTGAATGTAATTAAGTTCTAATCCATGGGCACACGCGCAGAGGGCACCTCACTTAGTGTTTGTCAAGCGTGGCTCATTTTCATTCTGCGACTTAGCCTGAAACCACAGCAAGATGTTGATGGGGCTGTCATCGACTTCCCATAATTTTTGTCACGACTTCGTGCAGCCTAATTAGAGACTCAAATGTGCCATCGACAAATGCAGAACACATTGCAATATTTGACTACATGAACAATAAATTACCATAAACAATACACTAATAAAACACATTACATGATGACATAGTCCCAAGCTAATTATGTACAGTCAAAACTTGTGTGAACACAGGCATTAATTATTTTTCATAATCATGAACCTCTCACAATCTTTTTACCCGTGAAATATAAATTAGAAAGATAATGTTTGGAAACATCTCAGTAGCTGCATTGTCTTAAGCAATTTTTAATTTAACAGATTTGAAGTCGCTTGGTAGTAGAAACCCCAATTATTTTTTTCAGGACCTTCCTCAGACCTGTTTCTATTCAAATCCACTATTTAACCGAATCTGTGGATTCTTTGGCTCCCCTGGCCTCAGATTAAAAAAGATGATCCATTAGTAATGTCCTTAATAGCGTACACACTGTATGTAAGGTGATTCATCAAACTCATTTAGTTTCACAAAGTAAACTGTTTTGTAATTAGTATATAAAAAGTATGATGAGCCGGAATAAAAGCTGTATATCTTGACATCCCTTGAAGGAGTGGGACAATAAGTCTGAAGGAAAAAGACTTGTCTTTGCATGCCATCTGTCCTCCTCTCTGACGCTTGGTCTAATTACTGCTTCTCCCTTGGCTAATGCTCCCTCATTAGACACCGGGAGCATGTGCAATCTACACAAGCGCTGAGAAATTTGCACTAAAAACGCTAGCTGGAGCCATAATGGGATCAGAAAATCTGTCTGGTGCGAAAGGCAATTCACACTCACAGCTAAACGCTCATTTTGCTTTTCTTTCTGTCTGAAATTTGTGCATCATCCACCACAACAATGTCTTTCTGGTGTCAGGACTTTTCTCCGACATGGAAGACACCCACCAGATAAGTATAGATTATATTTAGGATTAGACTGGGTCATTTAGTAATGCATGAAAATATCAGCTATATTAAAGGTGCATCACAAAGTCACCATTTAAATCAAATCTAATGTATTTGTGGTCATATATGGTATTATTTATATTATATTATTACACTTTCACTTTGTAAGAATCATCATTTAATTTGTTTTACACAGAGAAAATAATTTTAGCGCTTTATAAGTCGAACAAAGTAAAAAAACAGTGTAGTTATAATAGGACAACTGGTCCTAGAGTGTGCATTAATTGAAGTTATGTGTGTAGCTGTTCCAACATAGAGAATTAAGTGAAATTGTGTAGTTGTAATAGTGTAGTTGTTCCAGCAAAAGTTGACCCAAATTTCGTAGATGTTATAGTGTAGATATATCAACAGGTTGAATTAAATGTAGTGTAGTTATAGTTATAGTTATAGTACTTGTTTACAGTTGTAATTGGATTCAATAAAGTTGTAGTAGTAGTAGTAGTAGTTGTTCTGAAAGAATAAATCAAGCAGTGTAGCTGTAGCAATGCAGTTCAATCAACTGAGTGAGTAGATTTTGAATAGTATTGTAGTTGTTCCAACAGATTGAATTACATAAATTGCAACAATAATGTTCTGTAAAGTTTTGTTTATTACTTTTATGTAATGTTGCATCAGCACCAGTGGCTACAGTGCATCCGGAAAGTATTGCTTCACTTTTTCCACATTTTGTTACGTTACAGCCTTATTCCAAATTTTATTAAATTAATCTCTTTCCTTAAAATTCTACACAAAATACCCCATTATGACCATGTGAAAAAAGTTTTTTTGAGAG
>JAVSBV010000138.1:4596589-4613004 GCA_033117975.1 Parotocinclus spilosoma | reverse complement strand
TTGCCAAGATGGAGAAACGGTATCAGGGCAAGTGGAATCCATCTATGCTTGGTGACTCTTGTTGGATTCTCATCTGTAAAGTGTCAATCAGCGATTACAATCAAAAATCTACTGCAAAACATTTTCATTTTGTTTCACAGTTCCAACATTCCTATCACAGTATATGCCATTAGACACGTGACAGTGCTTAACGAATATTGCAATTTTCTTGCAAACGGTACGTGACACAGACATAATGAAAACATATTTGTGTTCAGTATTTTAGAGGAAACAAAATGTTTATACAAATTTGTTAACCATAGTTATTTGTGCTTCATAAAGCATGGATGTTTATCTACTAAACAACGTTTTGTCATGCCATTCTAAAAATAAGTTTACTGATAATATAGACCAGAAATATTTATTTAGTCCTAGCACAATCTTAAATTCAGGCTTCCACAATATTACATACTTAATTATATACAGAGTAATACAAGACATAACTAGCTCATCTGTTATGATTAGCTGGTGTCAGGGTGGTTCAGGTGTGGATTTGGTCTCAGATGAGTAAGTAACACCAAATAATGGCAGTGGAACTTGTTGCCTTCTGTGTCATGCATCTGAGCTATCAAGAAGCTTAAATAACTGCTGTTCTTCTTTTAATCAGCCATTAACAATTAAGAATTCTGGCTTGTGTGCATGCAATGCATGTCCATCAATTAAAAATGTGATTCATGGTTCCCGTTTTTATGTGATACAACATAATTTGGAATAAATATTGTGCTAAGACTCCTCTAATGAAAGCTTCAAGCATACCTACTTCAGTTGGTATGCCACTTGTCACCAAGAAAGTACAGATTTAACATACAAGCAATTAAGTTTTTTATGGAAGAAAAACTGCTCATATTTGCATATCCATTCACATCAGTAATGTACTTTATATACAATACTACTAACAATTTCAAAATATTCTAAATGAAATGTGAATATACACATACAACAAAAGTCTAATATCTTTACATTGCAGAAGGGTACTTTGTATTTTTTCTTTTAAAATGTATATTTTTTTAACAAAGGCATAATGTAGATTTATCAATATAGAGGCTGAGTTTTGACAAAAATATGGTCCATAAAGCCATAATGAAACAAGCATAACATTAAAAACATACAAATAATTGGATACATTGCCTCATGGTAGAAAATGTCTTTGAAGAGATAAGTCATTTAAAGTTTGAATTAGGTACAGATTTTATAGCATAAAACGTAACTACTTTCAATCTACCAACAACAAGTACAGATCAAGGAAAGATACAAGCAAAGCACTCCAGTGAGTTTTCATTTAGATAATCAATTTATTTAAAAAGAATTATGACATTTATGTACGTGTGTGTGTGTGTGTGTGTGTGTGTGTGTGTGTGTGTGTGTGTGTGTGTGTGTGCGTGTGTGTTATGTGAGATGAAAGACACGGGAACATGACCAAGGTTATACTAACACAGAAGCATGGCTTTACAAAGCATACAAAAAGCCAGGGCACAATATATATAGGCACGATTAATGTAATAATAAAGACTAATGAGGAGGAGGTGGAGTCAGCAAAGATGAAACAGACTGGAACAGAGGAGCCTAAGGTGCAGACCATGCCATCAGTTTTCCAATCAACACATAATGTAAAGTAAATGTGAGTAAGAAGCAGGACAAGACACCAATACACCTTCTTAATTAAGTAATTATAGAGCCTTTAAATATGAGCACAGGCTATTTGTTATGAAAGAGGCAAATCAATAAACTAATCTGAGGACAATCAATAACTGGCTAAGATGGAATACTGTCATGAAGAAGACACTGGAAAAACAGTATTATGCCCTTCCAATAGGACTAATGGTTACATCTATTATAGCTCACACCATGCTCATGCTCAGTATTAAAGAAACATGAACAAAGACAGCCACACACATATTCACAGACAGACAGCAACATTTCCGTCTCCTTATATATATTATTATATAAATGTTCCCTAATTTTTGTGATCAGTTTATATGATCACGAACCTTAATGCAGAGTACAATTACCAGTTGAACCACCTCTAAAACTGATGTGTAAGTATTTATTCCTGTTAGATCTAAAGGTTTATAACACTGTACACCTGTTCTTTACTTGCTGATGAGCACAGACTCACACATGAGCATGGAGAACACAGGCTGCATGGAGACATACATAGTGGAGAAGGCATCTAACTCACCATATTGTTGGCGGCTCCGACCCCTCCACCTCCAAGTAGTCATATTTTTCCTCCGTCTGGAAGTCTGTAAAAATGATGGAGATGGTGTCTCCGGGATCAGCAAGTATGGTCCACGTACAGTCCGCACTATTGTAATATTCACTCGGGAAATTGGGACTCGAAATGATGCCACTTGAACCCCTCAGAGTACCACCACATGTGTCCTCAGCTGTCAACCAAACACGAAAAGATCTGTGTTAGGAATTGGCCTTTGTCTACTGCACAAAATATATAGCATAAAATGACAGCTGAAACTCTGATCTAAATCAACTTGAGGACACTCCATATGTATGCCAATTTGTGGTAGAATTATTGACATGTTAATTTGTATATTTATAATTGATCAGCCCACATAATAAGCTAACTTATTAATCGAGCATGTACTGCTGGCAAAATGAATATCAGGTAGATGCCATAATTTGATTATTTTTTATTATGATGTATTACTTAAATTAACTTTTTAACTTGTGGTTCATGTGTCAAACTTTTGAAATTGAATGAACCAATACAAGGGTTCTGGTGAATTAAAACAAGGTCCCAGCTGCATTTCCCATCAGACTCTGAGATCTGCTCTTAGTTATTACGCTCCAATTAAATTCGAAGGAGTAATCATTTAAATGTATCAGATTGAGATTTGTGCTTCTCTTTTGGGGGGGAAGAAATTGGAATAAATTAAATAGTTATGTACAGATAAAGACACATGGACTAGTCTGTGCAAACATGATAAATTATACAGTCAGCCCTGTGTATCTGCAGGGGATTGGTTCAAGGACTTCCTGCGAATATCAAAATCTGTGGACGCTCATGTCTTCATTAAAAAAATGGCATTGTATTTGCAAACAATTTACGCAGATCTTGGCATATACTTTCAACATTTCCAGATTACTTATATTGCCCAATACAATGTAAACACTACATATAATTGTTATATTGTATTGTTGTTTGAAATTAAGATATCAACTTTGGAGGGAGGATCCATGAAATTACACAACAGGGTATGCATACACATATTCGTGTGGATTCAGTGTATTGTTTGGCATTGGGCAAATTCATGTTTTGCTTTTTGTACCTTCTTGAATTTTTTCTTTTTTTATCTGCAGTTGGTTTTATGTCCCACGGACACAGGACCCATGGACACAAACTGCAGATATGAGGGCTGACTGTAGGTATACAATTTATTGCAAATGAACATTCAGCTGTATGCACATACAGACATGAGGTTGTGTGCACATACATACAGCTCATACATATATGTAATAAGTGATGCTCTGCTCTAGAGAATCACTTAAACTGAGATCTTATAGAACACGGCACAAATTCAATCACAACAAAGAGAAATACATGAAAAGAGAGACAGACTGACATGCCGTATGTAAGAATCATGCCAATGCATAGACACACAGTACATAAAAAGGTAACCATGCACACACAGGCATTCAAACAGACAAGCAGATCTAGTCATCTAGTCAGGTCTCACAAAAAGCGCCAATCACTCATCCCTACCTTGAAACCCACGAAAAGTCAAATTGACACAATTACTAATGTTTGTCTAATAACCAACTGACATTTACATCCATTAGAACACATGCACTGACCACAGACAATGCACTTTTCAGTAACAGAACAATTATAAATCAGCCGTTTCAACTCACAGTAGTCATTTGCAATTATAGTAATGTTATAATGTTGTTCCATTAATTAATTTTATCTTGAAGAATAAGTATTAATTGTTTTAAAAACATATATATATTTAGTCACTTCAAACTTACTACTAGTGTTATACAGTATCCTGGACAATTATAAGCACCCCTGGTAAAGATGAGTAAAACGGTTTACAAGAAAATCTTCTTCAAAAAGCATTTCCTCTCATCTAACCACAAATGTAGGTGTCTGGAGGTTTCTAAATGCTACTCCGACTTTGACCTTTGGAACCTATCCATGGAATCTATAGTGGGAAGAAAAAAAGTCACAGGGGAACCTTATTAGGGTACATGGCATCATAGCTCCATGAAATACCAGGACATTTAAATAAGAATCTGCCAATAATCTAAAAATGGCTCATAATTTCATTTTCCAGCAGGTCTATGACACATAACATATGTCCAGTTCAACACTGCATAAGAGGTTAGAGACCTAGGAGAATGATTCTATAAGAGTAATTGTCCCAAATGTCCTGCTCTGTATTCCCCAATCTTTAATAAGTAATAGAAAAAGATTACATGCTGTTGTACTGGTAAGGGTCTGTACACATTGTTTAAATATAGATAATTTCTTATATTCATATATTATGTCTTTCTTCTTAATTTCTAATAACCCAAAACCACTAACACAAGCAGCCACATTGATATACTGCAAAAGAGTCATGCTATATAAAATACATCTTTGATGCATATATACACCATAGTTTTTATGTGAATGATACCTATATAGACATACTGTAATCCTGATACTCAAGAGGTATATGACAGAACCAAGGACAAATTATGTGCATGACATTCTATTTAGTAAGTAACAGAAGTTCCACACAATATTTCCATACACTGTAAGATAGTATTAGTACTAGAAGTTTAAGCCCACAACAATAGTACTATGATGGATTCCTTTAGAAAACTTTTGTGTCAGTCATTTCATAAATCAATTTTCCATTTCCATGCATCCTTTGCTGCCAAACTCAACCAATAAGCAGAAGGCCTGAGAGCAGCCAGCTCAGCAATCCATACAAAATATATGTTTAAAATAAAATCCCTCGTTACTTTGGAGCATAGCTCCACACAGCCAACAAATCACTTCACATTGCACTCTGGCTTTACTTAAAGTCCAGTAGATAGGTCTTTGTGTTTGCTGTCCTGTTTTTGATAAATGAATGTCCCTCATTGACACAGTACACGCACACCGGTGCAGTTAAATGTAAGTGTTATTTTGAGACACTTTCTGCACAGCATTTAGGAAACATGATGCATAAATGTCAGATTTAGCCATTTAAATATTCAATGGAATTGCTCACTGTCAGTTAACCAAATGTGAGAAACACAGAACTGACTATGAAGTTATATATAGTTTTCAATACCAAACTAAGTAAATACATAAAATATTTAAAAAATTGCAGAAAAGTCCACATGGTTAATGTTAATCTACTAGAACATCCCCAAATTCTGCAACATTGTGGTACATTAAAAGGCAACTGCTGTACTCATATCAAAAGAAAATTCTACAGTTTACTCTGCAAAAAAGTCAAAGAATGAGAATAAGTTTCACATTTGCAGTTCCTTCGTTCCTTCCTAAATGAATGTCTACCCCTGCTTGGAGGATCTGCTAAAAAATCAGGACTGATAAAGATGCTGCAGGCTTTCACAAACCTTTCAAATACCTGTCACCAAGCAATGGAGAAAAAGTCCTACCCCTCTTCCTGTCTTCTACCCCTCTTCCTGTCTGCTAAAAGAGTCCTAACCCTCTTCCTGTCTGCTACCCTAGCCATTACCTGGTTATACTGCAGTCACAATATGGCCAATAAAGAAGACAAAGTACTCGGAATGGTGTGACTGCCATAACAACATCTCTTGACAAGAGATTTTAAGAAGTCTTCTTCTTTTAGCCTTGGAATGCTGAATATCAGCTGCTGGAAAAAATCTTGAATGATTGAAACCAATTCTTGCCTAATCTGTGCTTGGAGTTGATCACATTTTCTGGGTTTTCGTTTGTCCACCATCTTTTTGTGGATTGACCACAGGTTCTCAATGGGATTAAGATCTGGGGAGTTTCCAGGCCATGGACCCACAACTTCAATGTTTAGTTCAACAAGCCACTTGGTTATCACTTTTGCCTTGTGACATGGTGCTCCTTCATGCTGGAAATTGTTTGCATTGTTTGTCTCCCAATATCTCCAGCATTATTGGAAGAAGCTTGTAGGATGTTTTGATACCATTCCATATTTAGTGTTCTTAGGTAAAATTTTAAGCGGGATGAGACCCTGTGACCCTGGATGAGAAGCAACCCCACACATGAATGATCTCAGGATGCTTCACTGTTGACATTACACTGGACTAATGGTAGGGCTCATCTTTTTTTCTCTGGACAATCATTTTGCTGTCCCAAACAGTGTAAAGGGGGATTATTTGGATAAGTCCTCTGCAGTCCAATATGTATACTTCCCGCACAACATTTCAAAACTTGACAGGCAACTGAGGCTTCAATTCGCACAGGCTCGTGAACACCGAACAACAGAAGATTGGATAAATGTTGCCTGGTCTGACGAGTCTCGATTTCTGCTGTGGCATTCAGATTATAGTGTCAGTAAACAAGCAGGGATCCACCCTGCCCTGTATGAACAGTTCAGGCTGGCAAAGTAATAGTGTGGGGACACTTAAAGGGTCCCTTAATATGACTAAAGCACAGTTTAAATGCCTCCTGTTATATAACCTCCTGTTAGATATTTAGTTACTGTTAGTATTGTTAGTTACCACATAAAACCCTTTACAACCTAAATGTCTCAAACACTCTATGATAATCATGTGCCCAAATTATTATATTTAATTCATCTGTTGATTTTTTAATATGTCATTCTAATAAACTGTAGCATATGCTGCCCTCATTATTAGATTGTTGACATTTAAAATAATTAAGAACTACTGAAGCACTACAGGCAGTAAATTAGCAGCAGGAAACAAGACGAAGCACAAAGACGAAATAGTATTCATAGAACTAACTTTTATATGATTTAGCTTGAATTAATAACAATTAACAATTGCATATGTAACACATTTCTTTCTTCAAATGTCAAGTATTTGCTTTGCGATAAAAGTACACACAATTTAGAACTTTGAATTCAGTCAAATCATATCAGTTAACTATAAGGCACCGGTCGTCTCCGTTCAGAAGCAGTGAGACAGTTTTTAATGGCAGTGCCCATGCTGGTCAATACAACCTCATCACAAAAACCTATTTCATCCCCATTTAGTAAATTTAGACATTAAAATGCTACCAATAACCCCCATGCAAAGTCAATATAAAAAGGTATATATCACAATGATAATACAGAACAAAACCGCTGACATGTTTTTCTTTTCAACTCTTCCTCAAATCAAAGGAAAAAACACTTATCTAGTGTATTTTTTCTGACTACTTGTATAATAAATGAAACCGAAGAGATTAAACTTGCTCTATACCTCAAAAAACTCTTGCCATGTAAATAAATAAATGAATAAATAAATAAATATATAGATAAATAAATAAGGATTTAATTTAAGCAAGTTTAATCACTATAATTACAATCTAGAATAATTGAAGTTTCATTAACTTGCTCTTGTAACTCTAGAATTTTATTCATCATTTGTATCTTTTTTATCTATGTACTGAAATCTTTAAAAAATCTGAGTTTCTGGTATGTGACCTGATGATTTTTTAATATTTTTTTCACTTACACTTACATTAACACACTAGATTCAAACACAATCTAAATCCATAGGCCTTAACACAAACTTTACGCCTTTTGAAAGCCTAAATATATTCTAAATAGTTAGATACATAGTTAAATAAAAGATGAAGTCAAAATATGTACCTTATTATATGTGCTTTAACTTTCCTGTCTGCACCCACTCCAGTTTTCTTTCTAGGTCTAACTTTTAACATTGAAACTATGTTAAAGCAATTCAGCTTATAGATATAAATCTGCAAAATACACTGTTTTTGTATTGTTGTTCACTTTTATTGGTGTTACATTGCATGTATACACAATGTTATCTTGGGGGGCCCGGATACTTTGGTACCTTTTCCCAGACAATAGAAGGGTGAAGAGTGTGTGTGAGGGGTGTGTGTGGTCAACTACAATACTGGTTGCTTTACGGATGCAGCGTGTAATTTATGATCTTCTCAGATGTCCTCACTACGTGCTGCAGGGGCTTGTGATCCGAGATGGTGCAGTTCCCAAACCAGGCAGTGATGCAGCCGCTCAGTATGCTCTCTATGGTTCCTCTGTAAAAAGTGTTGAGGATGGGAGGTGGGAGATGTGCTTTCCTCTGCCTTCGCAGGAAGTAGAGACGCAACAAACTTGGTGCTCTTGACGATCTCCACAGCAGAGGCGTCGATGTTCAATGGAAAATGATCTCGCTCCTGCAGCTTATCGTGGGTTGACTCTGTGATGAGTTTTCCTCACATCAGCAGGGTAACAACATCTGGTCATTGGGGGGGGGCGACACAGTGTCTCAAACCAAGTGTAGAAATCATTCAGCACATCAGGAATGGAAGCATCACTATCACAGGCAGGTGATGTCCTGTAGTTGGTGATGGCCTGGATGCCCTGCCCCATGCGCCTTGAATCATCACTGTCTTTGAAGTGGCTGTGGATGCTCTGACCGTGTACGTGCTTTGTCTCTCTGATGGCTCGGAAAAGTTTGGCCTTTGCTGTTCTTAGGGCCGCCTTGTCACCTGCTTTGAAGGCAGAGTATCGAGCCTTTAGCAGAGAACGCACCTCTGCAATCATCCAAAGCTTCTGATTTGGGCGTGTGGTGATCCTGGTCCTGGAGACTGTCAGGTAATCTATACACTTGCTGATGTAGCTGGTCACAGATGACGTGTACTCCTCCAAGTCCGTGTTATTGCTGTAGTTGCAGCCTCCCTAAACCTTTGCCAGTCAGTGTGCTCAACACCATCCTGATGAGCAGAGATGGCTCCTTCTGGCCAGGTTCTCAACTGCTTTAGAACTGGTTCTGATTGTCTGATGAGCAGTCTGTATGCTGAGATTAGCATAACAGATATGTGATCTGAGTATCTGAGGTGGACATACACTATATTGCCAAAAGTATTAGCTTACCCATCCAGATTATCTGAATCAGCTGCATGGCCACAGGTTTATATAATTAAGCACCTAGGCATGCACACTGTTTTTTACAAACATTTGTGAAAGAATGGGTCGATCCCAGGAGCTTAGTGAATTCCAGCATGGAACTGGATGCCACCTGTGCAACAAATCCAGTCGTGAAATTTCCTCACACTAAATATTCCGCAGTCAACTGTCAGCTGTATTGCAAGAAAATATAAGTGTTTGGAAACAACAGCAACTCAGCCACGAAGTGGTAGGCCACGTAATCTGACGGAGCGGGGTAAGCGGATGCTGAATTTCATAGTGTGATAAGGTCGCCAACTTTTTGCAAAGTCAATCTCTACAGAACCTCCAAACTTCATGTGACCTTCAGATTAGCTCAAGAACAGTGTGCAGAGAGCTTCATGCAATGGGTTTGGTCGAGCAGCTGCATCCAAGCCATACATCACCAAGTGCAATGTAAAGCCTCGGATGCAGTGGTATAAAGCACAGACAGCCTTCCCAGAAGAGTTGAAGCTATTCTAGCTGCAAAGGGTGGACCAACGTCATATTGAACACTATGGATTAGGAATGGGATGTCACTTAAGATCATATGTGAGCAAGTGAGCAAATACTTTTGGAAATATAGTGTATCTGCACCTTACTGCTCACACTACTAGTGGGCTATCCGCACTGTTGCCATGCATTTATTGTTTATTTTTATGTATAGTGTTTATTGTTCCTGTATTTATTGTTTATTGTTATGTATTGCACATGCTACACACATGCACTTTATGTTGTGTAGTGTATTGTTCTATGTAGCACTTTGATTCCTGGAGGAACGTTGTTTCGTTTCATTGTATACTGTACACCAATGTATATGGTTGAAATAACAATAAAACCACTTGAACTTATCTCAAGCAAAGTTATATACTTGTTATACTCATATGCTTTATATTCACTTCCTTATAGGGTTTTGCTCATTACTGTGCAACAGCATATTCTGTTGCATAAACACACTTGCAGTTTAACAACTTGCACATGCTATTTCTAAAAGCATCTATATAAAACAAGTATTCTGTGTTAAAAAAAGGCATAGTTCTGGTAATCGTCACACCTTGAAAGTTAAAAAGAAGCAAAAAACAAATTACCTTGCAATAACTATAATAAAAAAATATATATATTCATTTGGTTTACTCACAAATATATATTGCAATTACACGTTTTGTTTTTACACATTGATTTCCTTTGTCTGTATCACATAAAAAAACAACCAATGTGATATAATTTCATGCAAAAATATAACAATGGGCCAAACAAAATTGTTGGAACCCTCAACTTAATATTTGGTTGCACATCCTTTTGAAGCAATAACTGAAATCAATCACTTCCAATACCCATCAACAAGCTTCTTGCATCTCTCAACAGGAACTTTGGACCATTAGTCTTTTGCAAACTGCTCCAGGTCTCTCATCTTTGAATGATCCCCTCTCCAAACAGCAAGTTATGTTGTTCAATCCCAAATGTTCAATGGGATTTAGATCCAGACTCTTTTCTGGACGCTTCAGAGCTCTCCAGTGCTTTGTTTCCCTTTATTTCTGGGTGCGTTTTGAAGCATGTTTTGGGTCATTGTCCTGCTAAAAACCCATAACCTAGGACACAAACCCAGCTTTCTGAAACTGGACACTACAATTCTTTGCTAATCTTCAGATTTCATGATGCCTTGCACACAGTCAAGGCACCCAGTGCCAGAGGCAGCAAAACAACCCCAAAACATCTTTGAACCACCACCATATTTGACTGTAGGTTCTCTGTTCCGTTATGATATGGGTTTGGACCCAAGGATGCGAGAATGAAGGAACCTCACAACGTATAATAAAAATAAGGAAATAACTAAAAAGGCTCTCCAAAGTACAAAAACAAAAAGAAGAATATTCACGCAGTTGTTATGCATCCCGAATGGGAATGGCACCCACAGCTGACGCGAACGCGAAACGGCGACAATGCGTGCCGATACTGCAGCGGGCAGATGTGCAGTAAGCACAAGAAGGCTCCGATTTAGGGCGCTTCCCAAATCAAGGACCGCGGAGGAGCTCTGGGATGCCAGAGTGCGAGCCCAAGCTCAAGTGCACGAAGAAGCCGGAACGGGGCACGACTCAATTTGAGACAGCCGACCGAAGCTCACCGGAGTGAGGCTCGGCTCGGCTACCAACAGACGTAGGACGGGAAAAAGGAACGCTGATTCTGTCCCTGAACCACTAAATACCTCAGGGGTTTCCCTTGTACACGTTCGTCGGCACTATAAGCCACGGGACGTTACCAACTGGCTACAAATATTCTCAAGCGTTCTAGACAACATAACGTAGTGAATGGAAGACCAAGCGTACTGCGTGTATGTGTGACGACGTGGCACTGAACAATGCTGGGGGTCGTACTGTTATAGTAAAGACACCAGGTGTTCGATATCATGTCGTCATTTAAACTCTGTATAAAATCAGTGTCACCCGATGCTCTGTAACGGCTGCTGGGGCGAGCCAGGAGTGCACCGGAGTTTAAGGTAAGCCTCATAACATGTTCTTTGTACTTGTAACCTTGGGATTGTTGATATTTGAAATAAACATATTGTAATAAACATGTGTATAACAAAAAAACATGCATAATTGCAATACATTTCTGGAATAAATACTTTTTGTTTTATGGAAAAATTTCAGGGGTGCCAACAATTTCGGCCAAGTTCAAGTTTCAAGTTTATTTATTTATATAGCGCCTTTTACAATGGAGCATTGTCTCAAAGCAGCTTCACAATATTACACTTTCTTAAAAGGCCAATCCCAACAAAAACACTAAAACCATCAGTCAGATTTGTAGGGTTCTTTAATTTCATCATTCAACTGTCAGATACTGGATCACCAATGGTCTGTAACCACAAATGTACTTTCAAATTTGACACTTGATTCGTCTAAGTTTATGTTTGTTAAAGCTAAAGTCAATTCAGTACTGGAAGTAAAGCAACACACATGCGCACACACACATACACAATGCACACACAAAAGAAATGCGACATCTCCACACCTGAGGTGACAAAGCTCTCACCTCCTGAACACAAGCAGGTGTGAAAGCAAAAACAATAGGTCTTTTATTTCAGCAGAGTCTTCCAGGTCTGCATCATGTGAGACCCTGTCAGTGCTGAACCCCACCCCAGGTGGCAGAGTTTGATAAACATCCATCTGCAGATCAGAAACAGTCCTTCTCATCCTACACAAACGATTCTGTCAAAGAGCAGCAAAAAAACAACAGAACCGTTCATTTTCAAGAGTCAACAAGGGTGCGCATCTGTGATGTGCTCATGAGCACTTGTCATTCCACCGGGGGAAATCTGCACTGTATTTAACCTCATTTCTCCTTTTGGGAGGGTAGCAACACCAGGCTCTCACCCAGACGCTCTCCTCTCACTCACTCACCACTTTTGCGTCTCATTTTACACAGCACTCGATCATGAGGGAAATGCAAGAGAGAGTGATGTTTACCTATTCACACCTCTGATGAGAGCAGGAGAATTAAATTTGTGCTGAGGGTGTAATAATTAATTTGGACAGCTGCCATGACTGGAACATCTGGGTTGACTAGCAGACCAGCTCACCTCACTATTAAATAAGTGAATGAAAACGTGAGATGCTGTGATTACACCCCTAGTACATCTACTTCCTACACAAATTAGAAGGAGCTGTTTACTTTATGTTTATTGTTAACCTTAATCAATCTGATCGTAAGAATATTGATGCATCATTTTAGTATGATTTATTTTCTGTTTGTGTTTTTTCACTGTAAAATAGTGTCTCTTGTATGAACTTAAAAGGCCAAGTTATTTGACACAATGGGAGGTAAAATTACATTTCAAGCATTTATCACTTTACTGTAGCGTCCATATAGTCAACCTGATCATGTTAGGCACAGAAATAGACAATTATATTGACACAAAAACATTTTAACATGTACTGTATCCTAAATAATGTCAGAAGAAAACATGCAGAACATTTTTCAGGTGATCCACATTTAATAAACAGTGAAGACTGGAAGTCTGAGACCACTAGGAAAAATGATTATTTTTAATATTTTCTTATTCTAAAATGTTCGTATTTTTCTTAATGTGTTTTCCTTAATTATTATACAATCAACATAATTCGAGTGACTCCAACTGTCATTTGCATTCCTCCACAGTCACTTGACCTAAACCCCATTGAACATTCATGAGGACACTTGAAGACAGACTAAGTCAAACATTCAGGTAACATCACATGATACTTTTTGGAATATTGCGAAATCATGCTGGGACAGATACATAGTTTGTATGTGTGTGGTGTGTGTGTGTGTGTGTGTGTGTGTGTGTCTGTGTGTTGGGGGGTAGCCCTCAAAATCTGAAAAATGCCTGGGATAACATGGACCAGATTGTACACAAACATAGATGTGGAGAATACACAAAATACCAATCAACTCATTATTGACTGAGTTGTTTTTTCAACTCCACTCAAATTGTTATGGTGCCTAAACATTGTAATGGAAAGCATAGCAGTAAATTAAAAACAATTGCAAAATAGTAGCATTGCTCCTGCAGAATGTGGATCATTCTGTAAATTTCTCTCTCTGCACAGCTCTGTCACGCTCCCATTTAAAATGTGAGAAATTATAATTATCAGAATTATGCTTTTAATGATGCGTTAATTAGACTCCTACAGTGAGATTAGCAAGTGCTTATGAATTATTAACTGTGAAGTCTTTCCAGAATCTTAACAGGCAGGACAACTAAATTTGCTTTTCTTGGTGATTAGTGCGCTTCAAAATAACACAACAGACGTTGGTGCATATGCTTATGATTACAACTTTAAATGCATTGATTTAACTCTAGCATACGCTGGCGGTTTCGTGCCAAGGTTCTTTGAAAAGCAACCTATCGGGCAAAGAGCCTCAGAGACTTCTTTTTTTTCTCTTTTAAATCCACATTTAATGAGTCATTCCTTATTAACCCCGGAAGTCCTTTGAACTGCAGATCACAGTCTTATTTAGGTTCTGTTCATGTTCTCATTTTTCATCACAAAACATTAGAATGATGCTGGCCATTGGATTAGTTTGGTAGTGAAATTATTGTGTGTCATGCTCCAGATTGCAGTGTAAAAACAATTGTGTAGGTAACACCATCCAAATGTGTGCGTTATATAAACAAGTCTGCTCAGAGCCCAGTCCTAGTTGATGTGCCATGGGCCAAATCTAACAGAGCATGGTAAAACAATTTGGGTAATCCCTGACTGTAATAACTCAGTAGGCTGTTTTGAATTGGGAGAGGAGCTCCAGGCTCAGGCACAGCCGTCATTGGCGTCCTCTTTAGGCCCCGGTGTTCCGCTCAGCCTGCTCCTGTATAAACTTTTGGATGGAAATTGGCCTGCTAATTTGCAGGATATGGGACCCACCTACTACTTAACATGCATGAGTGCAGATGGGACCCAGGAGATTTTGTGCAAGGGATGATTTAAAGCAAAGAAGAAGTCTGGCTTTTACCCACAATCCATTTTAAACAAATATCCCCTAAATAGTCCATGTCCAAAAGGGCAATTTAGACAGTGCTTACCACAAATAAAAGGTGTATGCTTTTTTTATACTCCGCAAAAGGATCAGGACCTATGATTACAAAGTCCTGAGTCATTTTACATTCCCTAGAGTTGGTGATAGGGGTCATGGACCTTCATGTCTTCTTGCCAGGACAGAGAGGTGTAAACATTACTGTTTGTTGTTACACTGTCAAGTTTAATTATAACATTCACATCAACCGAGGTTCCATTAGTGCCAAAATATGCTGACACTGCGCAAAATCATTAGCAGGTGGAAACTTTAAAATAGGCAACACTTGTCTCCTAACTATTATATTATGCCTTTATTTTAAGACAATTAAACCTATATCTCAACTATAGTTACTATGATTAAGTGAAATGACCAAATTTCATTGTCCAAGAAATAAGCAAAATTAATACACATAAGAACTTATGGAGAAATGGTCACTTAATAACAAACTGAAATAAAGCATCTATGACAAGTTCCTATTATTTTACCTTTATCTCAAAATGAGAACTATAATACCAATACAAGTTTCTTATATTTAAGTTAGCAATGATAAGAAAAAACTTGCAGTGTACAGTACAGCCTCAGCACTCTTGCGGTTAGTAATTATTAGATACTGATGTACAGCATTTGTTTGTTTTTGTTTTTCCATCTACTGGTTTTGTCTGCTGCTGTGTCATTCTCGTTGTCATTTAGATATATCAGTAGTTTGTGGTCTGCTGTGTTGGCTAAATAAAACAAGCCTCTATAAACATCATTCTGATTAGTAAAAAAAATGAAAGCCATGCATTTATTTCTCAGATTATTTTTCTGTTAGCTAAATAAACTATATGTCTGATCAAATGTTTGTTTATTACTAATAGAATAGGCAATATAACATAATATATAACAATAACAACAATAAGAATAATAACAACTCATATGTGTGTTTTGTGTATTTAACCCTGTTAGATAAAGTCTTTCTAATGTAGCCAGGTATGGAGGAACCCCCCAAAATTCTCTTAAAAAAACCTTTTATGAGTCTGGAAAAGAAAAACTGCTTACAGGTTACGTAAAGTAGACGTAAATTTATATTTGAGGTCATATTCAAATAATTATTTTTAGAAATTCAACCCAGCAGTCACAATGAGGTATTAAAAAAAATTCCAGCAGCACTGCTGAGTCTGATTCAATTGTACAATCACAACCCAGTAAAACGCCAATAACACATGAACCTCACTGCACTGGTGAGAATAATCCACCTCCAAAATAGTAAACACATGGACTACAGGCTGTATTTGTAGAATTACAAAGTGATTCTCTACAGTAAGTATAACTGATAAAATGGGAAATTAGTGTAGAAACTAGGAAGTATATCTAGTGAAATGGTTGATAAGTGTATAGATTGCATTAGAGTAACACCTTCCTCCATCTTTAGTAATCTAGTAATCCTTGACTCCATACTGTCCTTTCAGTCACGCATTAAAAGCAATACCGCATACCTCCTTTTCCCTTTTAGTTTTCATAATGCTTCACGTCTTGACTGCTAGAACTCACCTATCTCAGGTCTTCCTTGCGTCCTCCCTTTAAAAATCTCCAGTGTTTTTAGAAATGTTTTGCTAGACTCCTATACAAGGCAATTGATGGACTGGCACCTTCTTACATCTCTGAAATCCTACACATCAACCTGCTTACTTACCATTCCTTTCACAAAACTTTGTACAGTTCGTGCCAGATCCTTTAGGGCCACAGCCCAGAGACTGTGGAATGCACCTTAGG